>SMSQ01011341.1:9559-32758 GCA_019453375.1 Ctenoplectra terminalis | reverse complement strand
TCATATTACATGTATTCTGTGCAATTTTGCACCTTTACACTTTCTGTGAATGCATAAAAATTCACAGTCTAGTAATTAGTAATATTAAAAAAAAATCTAACCATGCAAAAATGGTATCTACCAAAATTGCAGTATATTGCAACCTCGGTATGTTGCTGAGAAAGCAGCAAACGTTTAAATTTGGAGGTGCTCATAATGAAGTGGCAAAGTACTGTGGCAGAATCGTTACTACGTAATTCTGCTATAAGCCCGCAAAACAAAATAATTCTTTTGTACAAAATTCTAAAACACAGTAGCTCCTGTTATGTATTTCCTTTGAAATACCTCTCATTTTGATTTCTATGGTAGAAAATCGGCATACTTTAATCGTCGGTAGTTCTAGGGTTAACAAACACACGGAACTGTGTTAATAACTATTTCGATAACAATTATCGACCTCAGCAAATCTAATTTAGGAATACCTTGTTTCATGGGCTGGACCAAACAATACCTGTTCTAGGCTACTGTTTGGGGCGTTGATAGGAAAGTTCAAGATGAAATGGAGTTGAAACTGATGTTTCGCTCTAAAAGTAGGATTGGTCTGGTTTCGAGAAGCAGTTTGGATTTTACCGAATCGAAATCATTATGTTCTCTAACAACGGTTCAAAGAGGAAACAGAAACTATACCTGCTACTTTAGTCGTAAAGAATTTTCCCTATTCGCGTGTCTTTCATTTACAAAGATAATTTTTACAAATTAGAGAGTAAACTGAGAAACGAAGGCCAACTTTGAAAAGAATTTACAAAAAAAATTTTTAATTAAAAAATATATATATTTGTTAAAATAAATACATGCGGATTTATAATATTCAGTATACTATTAAAAACAGTTAAGAAACGGAATATTTATAGCCTACGCGAGATCGAGTCATTTTATTTTTAAATAAACACAAAGCAGTGTAATCATCTTTTCATAACGTATCTAAATCAGAATAAACAAATAATTAAAAAAAAACATTTTCAATAATATCGAAATTATCTAAGATATCTTTTGGAGTCCCCCGCGACCCCACAATGTCATGTGCGCCCGAAAATATAACAATATCGTTCTAGGGTTAGGTATGAAAAACTGAATGTGACCTGGAAAACTCTGAAAAAAAATGGTTGACGAAAAAATGTGGTACAATTATCTTAACACGTTAAACGCCACGCCAATTTTGGTCGACTTTCCGTTAGGCTGTGTGCTGTGATACTGATTTAAAATCGCAAAATGAATAAGAATTTAAGAAGAAAATTTTAAAGGCCTGCAAAAGAAAGTGGTATCTTTGTTTAATNAAAAAAAAACATTTTCAATAATATCGAAATTATCTAAGATATCTTTTGGAGTCCCCCGCGACCCCACAATGTCATGTGCGCCCGAAAATATAACAATATCGTTCTAGGGTTAGGTATGAAAAACTGAATGTGACCTGGAAAACTCTGAAAAAAAAAGGTTGACGAAAAAATGTGGTACAATTATCTTAACACGTTAAACGCCACGCCAATTTTGGTCGACTTTCCGTTAGGCTGTGTGCTGTGATACTGATTTAAAATCGCAAAATGAATAAGAATTTAAGAAGAAAATTTTAAAGGCCTGCAAAAGAAAGTGGTATCTTTGTTTAATGCAATTTAATAGAATCCATTAATGAATTATAAGGTACTATTTTTTTAAATTGATACTGTCAGTCCTCTGGAACCAGCGATGCCTAAACGAAAATTTCAGCGTCGGTCCGCAGGGTCCGGCGTGGCGCTTAACGTGTTGAAGCTCTCCTTAACACTTTCCGTGCCATGTGTATCATTGATGGTACACGTTAAACTTTCCATTCAAGTCATATGTACCATGAATGGTACACCACGTGATAACTAAACGAGCTAATTACTTATGTGTTGATGATGTAATGAAATATTGTGTGATAATATATCACTCTTTAGTCAAAACATCAAATGACCTGAATGAAAAATCGAGCAAAAACAGCTTAGCACGGAACATGTTAAGCCATGTTACATTAGCTCAAAAAATTTCTGATCGAACCGCTAGCAGCGGAATGATCTAAGCTGATCACGTTTCCTGTTTCATCCTGTTTTTTTTCTTTTTTTCGTCGATTGTGGTTACAGTCTCTGCAGGTTCTATTTTGTAACAGTTATAGATTATTCTAAAAAGTAGTTAGAAGCATCCGACGTTTTAATGTTCTCGATCCTGAATTAGTGATTTTATAAATGACAGCCCTGTGCAAGGAGTTAACGAGCGGTAATGTACTTCTCGATATTTCCTATCTGATGATTTCTTTTTTTCTTTCTACGCGTATTCCATTCACATTCTTCGCGCTCGTTACTCCATTTTTTTATCCTCGTTTTCTACGTCGCAAAATTCACGTTGTAATTTTCCCAGTTATCCGGCGTCAGCAATGTTTTCGAGGGGAAGCGCAATCACTCTTCTTCCCCGCGTCTTGAGGCCTCGTTACGCCAGGACGATGTCTCTGTGGTCTTTGTCGGAAGCTTGCATTATTCGCCATTAAAACGATATTAGCTCTCGCCACGTCGTGTAGTTCACTCCTGCTTACGTACAAAGTAGACGATATTAAAATGAAATTTCCTCTGTGCGCGATGCCATGCCGCTGTTCCAGGTGAAACGCGTATATGGAACGTTTAATAGCGCACCTTTGTAACAACATAACAGTTATTTTCGAGAGTTTCGTGTTCTAGATTCTAGATTGCATTTTCTGAATTTTTTTTTTTTTTTTTTTTTCGTAATTAAAAAGTGGAACATTGAAGAAGCAAGGAAAATACAATATTTTAGGAGTATTTTCGAAAGTTTACCCTTTCTTATCTTTATAACGTATACAATGCCGCGCAAAAGCCTTTATTTAAGCAAATTTTTTGCTTTTAAAAGAGAAGACTGAAGAAATTTTTTAATTAATTCCAAAATTGTGACACCAAAAAGTTACATCGTTACGATTAGGTAATGTATGCGAGGTGTGACAATTATTCACTTGAAAATTTTAATCTAAAAATTAACAGGTGAGAGACCACCGCCTTCAAAGTAGCCCCTTCAGATTGTACACATCCATTCCTGTATCGTATCTATTGATACATTACTTCGAATTTCAGAAACTGATTGCTTTAACTCCTTGCTTTACGATTTCTTTTAGTATTCATATATGTTAGCAATAGCTATTCACTGGTATTAACACTTTGTCAAATGCAAAATATTGAAATATTATACATAATTTATATTTGCCGATTCTCAATCTTATAAATTGAAATTGCGGTTAAAGTTAAGATTCAATTTTATTAGAAATATAGTGAGTTTTTATTGTATTTGGACCATAATCTGCGCCACGAGCCCGATTCGTGATTGTAAGGCAAAGGGTTAAGTAAATTTTGATATACTCCTTTTTGTAAAATATGTATATCCATACGTTGCCAATGCAGTGCTGATGCTTAATTAATTTCAATATCTTAGTGTGTGGCAAGTAGTATCAACGCATGGACAACTAAACATGCTGCTGGTCTGATGCTGTACTGTTAACCTTTAACTGGTGAGGTGGAGTCTGAGCAACCCGATGATGATTTTAATCCTTTGTAGTCTTATGTCGGGCTTGACTCGACATTTTACTTTGTTCCATTCCTTTTAGTTTTAAGATCTAAAACGTGTCCTTTTCATATTAAACCATAAATTAACAAAAATTTATCGATATGTTATTTAGCCAAATTAATAACAGCTTTCAAGTGTAGCTTAGTGAATACGAATCAGTTCGGCTAAAGTGTCAAACATACCTTGAATTACACAGAGTTAAAGAGAAAACATTTTATTAGAAATCAAATTTTATAGTTACTGCTTGTATTAGTACAAGAAGATTGAAATCAGTTTTCTCCAAAAAAATGTGAAAATTTAATGTTTAAGTAGAAAACTATTAGAATATATCAGACTCCACTGCATCAATTAAGGGTTAAGTGGGTGATAGCTTTAATCTAAAAGGACTGGGGGTAGAACGCTCTGTTTGAAGGTGTAGTATGAGTCAAAATATAGCAAAGTGGTAAAATTGTCTATAAGTCAAGGTAAACATGTTTCGAGTGTTATGACGAAAGAATTAACAGAAGTATGAGAATAAAAGAATTCGAAACTTTAGTCAAAACTATATAACGTTCTCACAGTACTAGTTCAAAATCATTCTTTAAATTTGTATAATATCCTTTCTTTTTATCGTTAAACATGGCTATGCAAACTCATGAAGAAGCTTTAAATATTGTAAAAGTAATCAACATTTGCACATTTTCCAATTTTAAACGAAACACTGTTAATCATAAGTTGCCATTCTTTTATTATGCGGAACCGTAAAACAGAATGTAGTGGACGTCCCTATGTATAACGATATCAATCGATGTCAATGTTGGAGGGTTTAATTTACTATCTTACTATAGCAATTATCATAATCAGTTGGTCCTAAAACTCTCTATATAAAATTAGTTAAAAATGATCCGTCTATTCTAATCAAACTTTGACCATTGGTATCAATTGTAATAATCACACTGGAGGATAAACGATAGGAGGTGTTAGCACACTTGTACTAACTAAACCTTTTCTTCGAAACATACCTTTTATCTTTTACATAAATGTATGGTAAAAATTCTTAGAAAATACGGAAATAGACTCTTCAATAATGAACATTTCTTATTCTCTGTGTAATGTTACCAACCGGTTATTCTAATAAAAAATTAAAAGTCCCAAAGTGATGATAATAAGAGGATGATTCCACTGTATAAACCACAAGATGAGGTGCTCCTAAGTGCATCTAGGCTCTAGCTCGATACTACTTGCTACAAAGTTGGCTTCGCTAACACGCGTGTCCCGCGCGGCCGTTGGTTAAATGCCAACGCAGGGGGTTAATTCCTGTTTCGCGACTCCACACGGCGCGTCCCCGTTTTCCATCGGTCAAATATAATACGGTTAATACTTGTTCTTGTCGTGGCGGGGGTCGAGCGCGCGCATGGCTCTCTTTCCTTATTCTCGAGGAGCATTCAATTATAGACTTCAATTCAAAGGCGGCGCATTAGCATACGATGAATAATTCATGGCCAAACGGTTAATCCGGCAATATGTAAATTAATCCCACTAATTGCGATCAACAATACGAACGTTGCGACGCGAATCGTCCGGCGATTTATGCGCATATTTCGCGGGTCGGCTTTTAACGAGGCTACGCGACAATTTCGCGGTTCGAGAGTCGATCGAAAATGAGGAAGTGAAGCAACGATGTAAGGGAGGGAACGAGACAGAGATACCAGACAGCAGCCAAGCAGTTCTCCTATCGCGAATTATTATTTTATCCGTAATTGCTCTGCGAGCGATTTACGAAGCGTCGTGCACGCTCGAGCACCGATCGATCCATCTTGATGATTTAATGGAAGGCACGCTCTACCAACGATCACGTCGCGATGGGATCGACCGAGTGTAAATAATAATTGCTACGAGGAAACATCGGTGACAAGGGTTGCACGTGTAATTAACACTTAACCTGAGAATAAGTCCCGTTAGGAATTGATTCGTGAGATTTTTGTGTTGGAACGATATTTACTTCCACGCGAAGATTGGTTTATTTTAATTAGTAGATTATAAAGATGTAAGGGAGAGCTGCGTAATAAATCGTACTTCATCAAATTTTTATCTTGTTAATACACATACGTGATAGAGGGGAATGCTGGTCCACTTTAAGTTTATTTGTTAAAGAAATATACGTGGATTTATAATGTTAAAATTAATATTAATATTTATAATATTCAGTATACTATCAAAAACAGCTGAGAGACGCAATATTTTATAATCTACACAGGGTCCAGTCATTAACAAGGAATTACCCTATCGTGGTAGTATAAGGAAAGTCCACTAAGTCCGTTTTTAACTGTAATTTATACTTTTCTGAGTCTACAAAACATAAAATGGCATAATATATTGTAGTCGTGTTCATAAATGGTGTATTTTTGATAATGGAACATTTCCAAGAAAACAAAAATAATAAAAATTTGTTTTTCTCAAAACTTATCATTAGTTCTGCGGACTTATAAAACTTTCTTTATACGCAAGTAATGTAAAATAAATGAGCAATGTAAAATGGAAATAAGAAATTTACACGTTACATCTTGCTGTGTACGTATTACGAATGCACGATTGATATCAATAGACGACAGATGTCCGTCCAAATGAATATTTTTATGAAAAGTAGGTAGAAAAATAAGTTCCACTCGGAAATTAATTTTATCTTTACAAAATTGTGAGAATATACTTTTTATTTTGCATAATCTACAGTTCCTTCTTCATAAACCTGTTCTAAATACGTATTCCTGCCTAACAACTTCCACCTAAATCCAAGCAATCACAACCAACCAAAAGAACCTAACTCAGAAAAAAGAAAACAACCAAAGAAACGCAAAATTAAGCGTATCCAGGCGTGACATCGTTAATGAAAGACGCGTTACAAAAAGAAATACAGTAAAAAAAAGCCTGAATAGACAACCATAACGTGGAAAGGGGACCACGGGGGAAAAAGTGTCGGACTTAAGGACGCATAATGAATTCTCCGTTAATTCGCAGAGAGGATCCTTTTCATCTCGCTGGATCGCGTTGAACAAATTGCTCGAACAAATTATTTCGTTCTAATTTAGCGTAACGAACTAACGGGTAATTGCTTCTCCGTCGCTAATCGCTTTTCCGTAAATCTGTAGCGGCAGCTCAAAAGCCGCCGGGACCGGAAGCGGCGGAAGAAACGCACGTAGCTGCTCGAATACACCGGATACTTTGGTTCTTCTCGACGAACGACACACCGTTCTATTCAGCCGGTCATTAACGATAATAAAGGGAGGCAGGCCGTGGAATAAGCGTATTAACGATACAGAGTCATCGTCGCGTGGCGGTTGGCTGGTTGCGTCTCCGACGACCCCGCTAATTGAAGAGCTTCCATTCGAGCCACGTTCGCCCGATCCTCTTTTTCTGTCCCTTCTTTTCTCTTCAGCTCGCGGAATTGCAATTAAAAATTGAAAAAATACGTGTGAAGATCGCGAGGAGAAGAGAGCGGAGACACGGAGGGGAACAGGGTGCCGCGAGGTTGCTCTTCAACCCATTTCCCGCCTTGTTTCCGTTCTTAATGCGCTCGTTTCGCGCGCACCACGACCTACCTCGGTCTCTAACTGTTCTTGCTTCTTGCTTCTTTCCATTCCTCCCTCCTTTTTTATTGTATTATGTTTTTGTTGATGAGCGTGGTGGTAGGTGCTCTTTCTAGAGCTTGGTTGGTCGAGCGTCACCTGGTGGTGTTGAGTGATAGAGTTGCGTTTGATGGAGTGTGTGTTTTGTTGAAGGTGGAGATTTGTGATGAGGTATCATGGGAAGAGGGAGAATTGAATTTGTTTCTTCGCGCGGAAGCTGTGAATGTTTGGTAAAGTAAGAATTATAATGTGTAATTGAACAAACAATGAGTATTTGACTATGTTAAAAAATGTGAACAAGTTTTAAGAAGAAATTACTGTTTTTTTTAAATAATTATGTACGTATAGCAAGGTTTCTGTATTATATTTTTTATATTAATGTTTGATAGATTAGCAAATACTTATGGGCGGTAGGGTATACAAGATGATAATTATTCTTTAAATTTAAAATATTGTTATTTGATTTTCTGAAATTATTCTCTGTTTATGTAAGATATTCTGATATCGTTTCTTTGCAATGAGGTTCAATAATGTTTATAATTATAACTTTAACCAAATTTCTAAATAACTTTAGCATAGTGTGAATTAGTTTGTTCGTATGTTAACTGAATTTTATTATTTTACTTAAGTTTGTTTAAATCATTTTTACAATTAAAATTCTGTTCCTGATGCATATGTATATTATAGCTACGAAATCTCATTGAATTGATTATGAGAGGATTTTATTTATTATCTTTAGGGAAACTAAATAATTAATTAAGAAATGTTGATAGCACAGTTTAGAGAAACATACAGTTTACAATACTTGCACCAATTATTTTTTGCTACAATTATCATTTACACATTTACCAAATCAATTATACTGTTTACAAAATATTACAGACTCAAAATAATGTTCTCAAATCCTATTGTACAATTTTAATATCTCATCTACCTATAATGATTTTTATCACCAGACTAATTATTCCATCGCTTACCTATAATTCCCCAATACCCTATATAAAATGAACCAACCACTTCAAACCTTCTTCTATCAAAATTCCGCTCTCATTCCACAAATAAAACCATTCAAACTTTAAAATAAAAATCCACCCCTATTATGCATCACAAGTGGTTGCCAATTGTGGGACCTGCGAAATCCAAACAAAGAGGCGAAAAGCAAAAAAAAAAGGAAGCGTATCACGAGTCGAATCCTCTGTTTCTCTCTTCCCTTTCAGCCACCCCTCTTTTTTCAATCTCATCCCCGTTTACACCCCTGTCTCGACCTACCGTAAGCCCGCGACTCGAGATGTATTCCCGTGGAAAGATTCGAGTGCGTTTATTATTTTCCCCGACGATGTCGCATGCGCGTTTCTTCCAACCCTCTTTCTCCCTCTTTCGTCGTTTCCACCCCCTGACTGGCTGGTGAATCACGGTTGAAGCTCATGTGGCCGCGAACAAGTGGATATACGCAGGGAAATGAGGCGCGAATTGGGCTTGATTTTTTTTCGAGGGGCGAAACAGTGGCTGGAGGGAGAAAAAGGTAGAGGGTGGAGGCAGAGAAAGGTGGAGGAAAACGGAGAGAGAGATTAATTACTGTCATGCACTGAATGGATGCACCTGTGGCCTCGAAGCAAGCTTTTTTCTATCGGGTGCTCCAGGAAATTAACCTTCCTCGCTTGCCAGTTGAATTCTCGAGTTTTTACGGCTCTTCGTGCGTCGCTTCTTCCTTTTTTTCCCCGACTCTGTCTTCTCTTTCCTTCTTCTCCGGTGTCTTTTTTTGCTCCATCTAACTGTCTCTCTGTGGGGTAAAAGAGTGAGCGTTGACGATGGAACAGACACTTTCTGGTGTGTTTAATATTCTCCTAATTGCATCGGGCTTCTTTTGATTGCTGTTAGACTGAGTGAATGTAGGCTGTGTTGAGGGTAAGTTGACTGTGAGTAGTTGGAGGTGAGGTAAATTTGAAGTCATGCTTAACCCTTTCACGGTGTGATAGAATAGCGAGAAATACGGAACGAGCGAGTCAAAAGAACATTCTTTTTTGTCGTAAAATTGTTTGCGTTTGCGATGCCAGATATGAAATGAACATAATTTCAGCTATTCGTGCGTAATAAATTTTGGCTGCTACTTTATATAAATACAATTTTAGGTGTTAATTCTACAGCACTGTACTCGATGTCTTGCCTGAGTCTTAACTCTCATACGCTCTTCAGAAATAGTTACACAAATTATGTTAGTTTTTTATCTACTGTATTAATATCTTACAAAAAACTTCAGAAACTTGTTTTTTTACTCATAACTTCATATTTTGAACAAATATTAAGTTGGTTAATAAGTTTATGCGGTTTTTAGCGATAATTGTCTTGCAGTGATTTGAAATACCGCTAAATTCAATTCAAATTTTCGAAACAAAAGATGACTTAGCAGTTCAAACAGACAATACATTATGGAATAAAAATATTTTCTCATATAATAAAAAAAGTCACTTTTTATGTACATGTTAAAACCCTCATGAACTTTTTGGCCGACCTAATACATCAAATTACAATACAATCGAAAAAAAATCAAATATTTTGTAGTATTTAGAAACAAAAAATGTGTGAATTTTTACCCGAGCAGCGTTAATACATCGTAATATTTGTGCAAAAAATACAGTATACCACATTTATATTAGTAAACACTGAAACCGATAAAATATAGAAATAATAATGTAGAAACATTTTGTGTGAAAAATATTTATTGAATAGACTACGAATTTTTATGCAAATTCTTATTTTTGAGAATATAGTTAAAAAAGGGAAAATTTCAGTAGAAAATTATTTCACCTACCAAGTATTACAAAAAGCACTATAATTTGTATATTTTGTACATATTTTTTTTATATTACATACATTCTGTGCAATATTGCATCTTTAAATTTCCTATAAATGTATAAGAGTCTAGTTATGAAGATGTGATCAGCAGTAAACATGTTAAACAATAATGTTACATTATAAACATTAATACCCTACGGTTATCAAAATAATAGAAAATAATAGAAAATAATAGAAAATAATAGAAAATAATCTAATACCGATTCGTCGTTTTCGTTCACTTACCATATCTATTCTCATCGGGAGGTAAGTCTAACTCCGAAGAACGCGAGAACGATGAGAATTCTCACCTTACAGGAAGTCTTCGAGGAGGAGCTTGTGCACTTTGTAAAGTCTTTCGAACGTCTCGTACGTAGCCTATACGAGGCGCACACCCATCGCCTTCTTGTTAAACGACATCTTGTCAAAGCGGAAAACATTCTTTTACCCTTGTGTCACGTGAACTGTAAACCGTGTACCTTGAGCTCGACACCTTATTACTCTTCAATAATTCGAAAATAAATGTAGTTAGAGCCGTTTCTTAAGATTTTACGCTTCTTAACGTTACTCTGTGCTCGAGCTTGCGTGAAAGAGGATCGCGATTGACCCTTTTACGGATTAATAAAGTGAGAAAGTAAGCAACATCTATAAATACTTAACAAATATCTAAAACAGGAAAGACTTATTTTTTGTACGATGTATCTCTGAAGGATGTATTTAACCCACCTGTCCTCCTTACTGACATAACACATTCGTATCGCTTGAAAACGTTTCTTTTCTTAATTTTAAAATATTTTAGACTTACAAAATATACAATATTAAATAAGAAAACACAAAAATTAAATACACTAAATCTGACGAAGTGTCATATAGACTTGAGAAGGACAGCAGGGTTAAAGAAAAAATTGATCATCGTTATAATAAATACTTACGATTGTCGATGAATTGATGTGGAATTACTTGAATATAAATTCTGATAAAGAAATCGAATACTTTATGTGATTAACTAGAAGATTGTTTTAGAATAACAATATTAAATAACATTATATAAAATTTAGTTTGTGTAAAATTAAAATTCTTCGCGTTATTTTTCAATTTAAGCCTATCGAACGTACATATATAGACTTAAAAGCGATGAAGAATGTGATCATATATTACAGAGGTTAGAAAAGATAAATTGACTATAAAATTAAACTGAAAGTAAAATATTTTGTTTCTCAATTAACCTATTAACTGGGAAAGACGAGTTAACTCGTCACACGAATTACTAGTATTTTGGACATAACAATTCATTTTCTTCAGGATTCTTTGGTTTATAATCTATCGTTGCATTTATATTAAAATCAACCTAACTAAAATTAGTTCTGCTTTATTAATTTTTATTTATGTCTATCAAGAAGTTTTGTAATTAAGAAATAACACAGTTAACAGGTTTAAAAAACATATCAAATATATTTCATATTTGCCTCAGCCCCTTGAGGTAAGATGTATACTATTAACTTAAAAGCTCTTAAACCGTGAAAAGACCACGTCGACGACTCTCAACTTTCGTTCTACTTAACTTAAAGACGTAGTACTACGTCATTGGCAGAGAAAGTGTTAATTACTGCGTAGTACATCTTAAAACGTGGACCAACGTCCCAGTCTTTGCTCTATAAAGTCTTACCCTCTTTCCTTGTTTCTTCCTCATCAACTCCTTCAAAGCAATTTACTCTTACCATGCTATCTATGAAATTTTCCCATTTTATTTATCGATAGTACAAACCCTGAAAACGCCTTTCGTATTAAACATAATAATTTAGAGGTTGTCAGAAATCCCCTTTCCTCGGTGGTTCTTGGTAATTTAACAAAATAGTACTTTCAGATAATAATAGTGCGCGGAGTGCCATTTTTAGGAGGTCGGACACTTTCGATGCCCAATTATGTAAAGGTTAAATTTAATCCTGTGTTCCTTATAGAATTTATGTATTTTATATTCTTTTACTACTTTGAAAATAAGACTTTCAAAGGACTTCAATTTTATGTTGCAATGTTTTATACTCATAATATTCGTGAAGACATTCTTTTAAAGGTTTAAGCTTCTCACTAGTACTTTATAATTTAAAGAAATACTGCTTGAAATACCGTTTTTATAAAATAAAATACTTTCGGTGTTCGATTATGGAAACGTTAAATTTAAATCGCTTTGTGCATAAAATTTACGTACCCACCCTTTACCACTACCGACGATTAAAGTATACTTATTTGTATCGAAGCGAATAAAAATGAAATATATATAAAGAACATTTACCATTATTAGGTTGTTCCGAAAGTTCCTTTCGTTATTTTCGCGCAGCAGTTTTGCTTGGCTGTGTTTGTATAAAAATGCAGCCTTATCTGTTGAACGAGAGATGGAAGAAGGTAATAGAGCAAAACGGATACTAAATAATATAGTAATATATTGTAAAATATAAAATATTATGGATCCGTTACTTGTTAATAAAACGAAAGAAACTTTCGGGACAATCTAATTCATTGCGTGACAAACCTTTGTTTGTATTTTTAACAGAAAATCATGGAAAATTCTAAAAGAAAAAGCTTTGTAATAAAGTTGCAAAATTTCTATGAAAAATTATGAATTGGTCAGTTTGATCACTTTGGTAATTATAGTATTTAGATAAAAATGCACTTTGGTAATTATAGTATTTAGATAAAAATGCACTTTGTGAATATATGAAGAACAAATTCGGTAAAAAATTAGTGTCCGTCTCGATATCGAATTTTGTAAAAACTTTTACACATTTTAAAGTTTTTAAACGTGTCCACTTAACATGAATTTAAATAATGTGTTACATGTGTAACGATAACACAAAATCGTGCGTTATTATTTATATCACGCCTAATCTTTAGGTGATAAGTCATTACTATAGATTTGAGCCAAAAATACACAGTTCGCTTCGGTTGATCAACCGCGTATGAACGAAAATAGAAACTTTATCGGTCTCCTTCAATATTTAATTTAGTTCGAATTTACACTTTTTCAAATTTCACTTTGGATAATGAATCCAGGGTGAACATGAAAGATGCAAGCTGGGGAATATTTATACTTGTTCAATGATTCAATTCAATTCTGCATCTCTCAAAATGTCATCGAGTGAAATAGCGAGTATCAGAATTAAGTTCATTTGTTATTGGACAAGTTTATACTTATCACTGTCGCTTCACAACAGATGAATCATCCATTCAATTTATCAAAAGTAGAGACTGATTCGATTTTGTTCACTAGTCACTTTGGATGTTGTCCTTGGATAAAATGCGGATGAAAATAATCTTTATACCTTTCGTTGTGAATGAATCATTTGGGATGCACAGCTAAAGTGAGAAATCTAAATGCGCCTTGACTCTGCTTCGTTTATTAGTTACTTTGGATGTTCGCTTTAGGATTGAAATATAGATGAAGACATCCGAGATGCACATTCAAAATAAAAAGTTTAAATTTGCCTTTAACTACTAGCGACCACCGACGATTGCCACGAATAGACTTCTACGTATTATGAGTGACTATAATCACTCGACAATTATATATTATCAGCAACTGTAATCACTCAATGAATCGCATTCATTTTTAGAAATTGAAATACAATGGGGAAAATAATATTTATTGTTCGCGGATATGTTAAATTGGATAATTTTGTATATAAAAGCACAAAGAACCGTTACAGCGAGACAACGTACATATGCCATTAGTACGGTGGACGCGTTTTTCGATAAAGATTTCTGTAGCGAAAGGGTTGAATTACACGGTTCACTTTGCTTTCAATTTGGTCAAATCAACCGCGTTATTTTAATTAAAAGTCTTCTATTTTAATTAAAAGAGTCCTAAATTACATCCAATACCGCAGAACCCTACTTATTTTTCAATACTTTTTTCGTAAAATTTATAGGATTACTACCTCAAAGTGCAATTTCTTGAACCGTGCAAAGTTTATTTTCCAATTTGCCTTTACTTTGGTCAGGAAAAACATCTCAAAGGCAAGTATAGTTTTGGATTCTCTAGGTGTATGCTGGCTATTAATGACTCGCGTAAAAGGAAAATAAAACGTAACATGGATCCACGTAGCGTTACCTCTTAATAAATTTTACGGCACGGTAGCTCGCAGTCGTGCAACATCAAGATAATAATTAATTTTCCAGAGTATTTTCCAACGAGAATATCCCTTTATGTGGGTTAAACGTAGATTTAATTATATTATATTAAAACTACTATATACCTTCAGTATCGTCGCCATAATATCCCGTGAATGGTAATTTAATTTCTCTCACAAAGGTATGAAAATTATAATATCCACTCATGCTGCATCGGCCACTCCCGGCTTCTCTCTCTCTCCCTCTCCCCCCCTCTCTCTCTCTGCTTACATCCCTCTTCTGGTACCTTTAACATCGACCAATTGCATTTCACCGTCAACTCTCTCACCCCATTGACGAAAACATTGCGCGATATTTTAGCTATGACATGGAAACACTTTAAAAAAGGAAATACTCGATGAAATACGGGTATTTTATAATCATTTATTATTAATATTCTTAGAGAAGCTTCATTATAGTTTTATAATAGCAAGTTATATTATTTTTGAAAGAAGAGTTAAAGTGATTCACTAAATTCGTAAGCTCAGGAAACTGTTTATATTTTTTTCTTTTTTCATTTGAAATTTCTTTACTTTCTACGGTATTCTATGATACCAGGTAGATAAAATAATTCTCTACCGAAGTTTCACTTTTTTTCTTTACTATATTCTTAAAAGTACGAATTATCATAAAAATCCACAGTCCACTTATAACACTTCCATAACCGATTGTGGACGAGAAAATTCACCAAGAACTCTCCAGTCCACGCGTTAAAAGTTCTCCAACTTCGCCATTGGCTCAGGTCGCTGTCCCAATGGTATCCATCCGATGCACTCGAGAAATCCTCGAGAGTGCGAATAAACGCCGCGAGAAGAATTCGTCGAGTTTTCCTAGCGTGTGTCGGCAAAACTACGAGAACGAGTCAATGTCGCCAAAGGATCGTAGGTAGATCATCCATGTGTGTGATATGCGTGTATGTGTGTGTTTGTACGTGTTATAGCGTGCGGTACGGGCAACGTAGGGACAAGAGAGGCGATATATAATGTTCCGCGATATTAAACGGGACGCATTCCACCGAAGCCACCCTCTGGTCCCTGCTATGAATGCTTCTACGACCCCCGTCTCCTGTCTCACCCTTCCGCACACACTCGCGTGCACACGTACACGTATATATACACGCGTGAACCCTCCCCTACTGGCAGCAACCACCCACGGGAGCTGGCAGACCTGGCCTACTCGACCAGGGCTACCCCCGAATGGTTATACGCCAAATTTACAGCTTAGCCAGAGCCACCACTACCCACGAACACACCATTTACTTCACCCCCAGGGGCCGGAAACCGGATACGCGGCTCTATGACGCGTTTGTTCAAGGATAAAGCTGCTTGAACGATTTACGGATGTCACCGATACGAGCCGGGTTACTGGTCAAGTGTGTGGTCGATTTTTAAGAGGATCGTTTAAAGAGAACTGTTTGATACTGTTGTTGGTTGTTGATTCTGCTTAGGGTTGACGATGAATTATGGTGGACGATTTTTAAGGTAGGTTTGTTGGAACGGAATTGTTTTCTGATAGATTTTATTCCAAACGTTTTCGATATTGAAGGTTTCGAAGAAAGATTAGTAGGTGGTTTTGGATCGGAGTTAGAGAATTTAGATTTTAGCGGAGATGTTTTTGATGGTTCATGTGACTAGGAACTGAAGGTTTTGAGAAAAGATCGCTTGGTTGATTTTAGCATCAAGTGAGAAACTTTAGATTTTAGTGGGGATGTTTTTGATAGTTTACATAGCTAAGAAGTGTTAAAGAGAAAATTGGTAGATTGGTTTTGAATTTGAATTAGAAAATTTGGATCTTATTCTGGATCTTTTTGACGATTGATATAAAGATTGATAAGTTGATTTTAAGTTTGAATTAAAAAATTTAGATTTCGTTGGGGATGTTTTTGATAGCTGATATGACTAGGAAATGATTGTGTTGAGAAAAAAGTGGTAGATTAGTTTTGAGTTTAGATTAGAAAACTTTAGATCGTGTTTTGTTGCCAATAGTTATAATAAAGAATATAAAGTATATAAAAGTAATTAACTATTTTAATAAAGGATATGAAAACCGTATTTAATGTCAGGTTCGTTGGAATTTAAATTGATTAGCTCGAACATGAAACTGATTTAATCGAAACTTTTGCGTTAGAAGACTTAAAAATGTAGTTATCAGGTGGATTAATTTTAATCTGATTGAAATATTGAATTGCTGATTATATTTAGTTTTTTCAATTATAATTTTAATATGAAACAGTATGAAATATCAGGTTTATAACTATTTTATATCGAAAAGAATCTGTGCTTTCCCTGTTAAAAAATTATGCTGTATACTCATACAACCAAAAACTAATACATTTCTGGATTTATCACAAATATTATACGGGAACAGTATATTTCTTGCTATGTAAAGCTAATAAATTTATATATTTTAATATTAAAAATTAACAAATCGTACAAATATTCTTTTCCTCATATTTTAAAGTTTCCCTTAAATTATCTATCATTTCCAATAGCCACCACGCAACAATAACTGTCCACGGTAAAACACCAATTACCGGATATCAACTCCTTCTTATCTAAAAGAATCTAAACACTCATTAGATGTTTAATTACATCGATACATGTTTAATTTGTATTAACCCTTTATAGCACCGTATGACTTAGAAGTTACTTACGGATGTATTTATATTTTTTACAATTTTATTTCATTTAGTTATTACAGTATCGATAGCAGGCAGTTCGTTCGTGGAAATTATTAGTTAAAAATTTGCTAACCAACATGAAAAACTGTCATGAATTATAATTCTTTTTTTCTGATAAGCAAACAAAATTCGGATTTATAGAGAGTAAAAGCTCACTATTCTCTTTTCGTTCCCCTCTTTTCTACCTGCATGATCAATAACTAGTATATTAATTCTGATTTATCAAACTAAGTTACCCCCAGCTTATCCAAACGATCAGCGTTCTACTCCACCACACACCACACACGCACAGTAAAACGGTTAAATTACCTAACAATCAATACCCAAGTACACCATCCCCCAGCCCCAAAATTGCCCATCCTCTGCACACGATATACCCAAACACTGCTACAAAACTTTCCCATGGCCGGCTCAGCCAGCTACCTTCCACCCAAGTCCACCAACCAGACGGTCGCAGAATCGTCGTGGTCGAAGTCAAAAGGAGGCAAGAAATTTAGTTATGCGTGCAGAGGGTATGTCAGAGGGGAGGGTGCAAGGCGTGCGTCGTCGGACAAGGACGTGTCCCGGGATCTCCCGTGACCGGGAGTAGCCACGACATTCCAAAATGCTTTCTCCCTCCTCCTGGTCGAGTTCCTGCGCCGTATCACGGCTGACCCGGCCATTCCCTATCCTTCATCCGCGCATTTCCATCCCTCTGGCGACGGGCGAACCCCGTCGAGCGGCGAGTACACCGAATGCAACCATGCGTCATCCGCCATGATCTATGCTTTCTGCCGCGCTGGCATTACGCTTGGCGTGCACTCGCGAGCGCGAACTGTCTAGGCTTCCGTGTGTTTATATATATATCAGTGTGTGTGTGTATATAATATATATATACATATATACATATATATATATTGTGTGTGTATATGTATATATATATGGTTACTATATATGGTTACACCGCGAGGGGGTACGCGAGCATTTACATAAGGACGTACACCAGCTTGGCCAGTGTCCGGAGATATATGAATCCAATGGTGGTACACGCGTCGACGTGGTCTGTACATGCGTGTACGTGCACTTGGCTGTCTCTGTTCGCCTGTGCTCGCGTCTCTATTAAAGCTCCGCTCATTTTCAGCGACCTGCATATTGTGCCCGAGCGCAACCCCCCATACTCTGGCTGCAAATATTCAGTGAGCCGGTGGAACACCGGAGGGTAGATGACTCGTTGGATTGTTGAGGATGTTTCGGCTGTTTGTTTCGTTGCGTTTTGTAGGTTTTTTTCGAGGGATTCTTGGGTGGCTTAGTTTGAGGACGTTGGAGGAAGATTGTGCAGTTTATTGGAGGGAATGATTCATAACACCTCGTCTTAGGATTTTTACAGCAGCGTGCTAATATTTGTTATTCGATGCTTCAGTGTTGTACTGAATGGATAATATGGAATATTGTACGTAATTTATACGTGGTAATCTGTAGGCTTTTTATCGCTGTTGGTAATTAATTAGTTATGTAATTGAGCGTTTGTGGTATACGATGGGTGATTCTAACTGGATGTAAAAAGTCACAATATTTTATTAGTCTTAATATACGTTAACTTCGAATACTAATCTTTAGTAAATAATATGTCATTATAGATGAAATTTTATGAAGAAAATTACGCTATTTTTTTCAAATACAATTTGTTAAAAACTAAATTTATCCGATCTACAAATGTATCGCGTGAGAAAGTCGTTGAGGAGAAGCAGCGAAACAGAATGAACGTACGTTTATGTTGGTAATGAAAATTGGCGGGAAAACGAATGAAAACAGATATTTTAGTACAATAACGCAATTTCGTATAAAATTGAAAGTGTTACAACATAATTTAACAAACAAGAAGGACTTTGGAGCAAAGCTATGCCAAGAATGGGAAAATGTTTTGCTTTCTTTCGTTGAAAAATTAATTCTATCCGTGCTGCGACGTTTGTAAGAGAAATAGTGATATTTTTCTATTTTATGAATTGTTATCTAAACTATTTGAATAAATATATATCGCGCTCTTGTACTACAATATCTATATTTTTATTCATTTTCACGCCAATTTTCATTACCAATACAAGTGTACGCTCAATTTTGTGAGTAAGTGTAGAGCGATACAGAGCGACTACTCGGATGCATTGGCATGAACGTAGACTCACAAAGGACATCACCCAAATCAGGAACCGCGGACTGGCAGTCCGCAAGCCACATGCAGCTCATTTCCCTATCTAGATTTTCCAGCTCCAGATCATAGAAGAATGATACCCCTCGTACCTATTTGTCTCTGCCATGACGTAGCAAGAACTAAAATATAATGCATTGGTTGCTGTTTCCCATAGTAACGTCACATTATATTCAATGAGTCGTTTCTTTAGTAATTTCGTATGCACGGAATCTTTGTTATTGATCAACGACTCGACGCATATGCTATTTGGAATTATATATATCGGCACAACGGGCGAAGTCACACCGATTACCGGCTTGCCTCTTTGGCTTCTGCTTCACTGAAATTGAAACCAAATGTTATAAAGCATTCGTGATGCGAGAATCAGTTGTGCATTGCACGTTATTTTTTAAATTTCCATTATTATAATAATTACATAAATTAATATTTTTATACCACTTATATACCAATTCAATAGTATGATTTAGAATATATAAAATTGTAAGATTTTTATCTGGTGGAGTCATTGTACGAGCCAAAGAAAACAAATGAGAAATACAAACAGGGATCGTACTTGCAACGATTGGACACCGAATGATCATAATTTCAAACGTAATATATCTACTTATAAGGATGAAACTAAAAATTCCAATTTATCCGTACTTCTTGTTTATACCTACAGTTTGTGTACAAATTTTTATGATAATAGTTCAACGTTTCGTAAAAAAAAAATATTTGCAAATTAATGTTAATTTATAATATATTTTTTAAAGAAATGAATTTTTTAGGAATTTGTTTTTACTATGTAACTGGCCCTTCAAAACTACGCAGTTTATGTTTTTCATTTATTGTCTATGCCCAACAGTTTGAGAGATATTTTCAACTCCACCTTTAACTGTTTATATTTTTTTCTTTTTTCATTTGAAATTTCTTCACTTTCTACGAAAGTTACGTTATAATCGTATAATTCACGCTCCGATTTATATCCACCAAAAGTCTTGAAAAATTCACGTAAGTCTCTTATAATTTGGCTGCGAATATTCTGGATTTATAGAAAATTGATTTTCATCCCTTTATCATGGATGTTTGTAGGTAAAAAAAATACGTATCAAATATTTTTTCGAGTTCTATGACACATAAAAAATTCGTTAAAATCGGCGCGCGTCATTTTGATTACGTCGCTTGTCAGAATGTCGACTATTAAAGAACAAAAAAGTTTCCGCATCTTTCATAACATAATCCCTGTAAATTCTACATAAAAATAGTTATTGTCCAGAACAATTATTACAATTAAGTGTCATTTTCATGTGTTCTCACTCTACAAATTTAATCCTCCCTGTGGTTTTAAGTATTCTCGGGGGATATAAAAATTTTATTTATATGAAGATGATGCTCCTCGGAGGGGATTAGGTGGTGCTAGCAGTCTAATCTTTTTGCCCCAATGCCGTTCAGTTTGTAGGTACTCAAAAGCTCGCGATACTTGCACAGTACAAATATTTTAATTTTTTATTTCCAAGGAAAGTTATGCTAACTAAATAATATTAATTTTCAAGCAAATGAAACACGACTTTTTGAAATCAGTGTAAATCTGTATACTGCTGACTCGATTCGTTATCGCTGTAACGTAAATAAAAAAAGATACAAGTGACAAACGTACAGAGTTTTAGCTCTGACAAGAGGAACACGTGAAGCGTAACTCTCAGATTTTTATGAAACTTTGCAAATCGATGAAGAATCGAAAGATGTACACCTATGTTCAATATTAGATGTAAACACTCAACAATTTGAGATATTTAACAATAAAAATTTAATTAAGACACTAGCAGGGAGAAAGTGAAAATAGAAGGTTAATTAAAAAAGGTTATCGGTATACTCGCAATGGTTGTAACCTGCAAAGCGAAGGGTTGATGGTTCGAATCCATCCTTAGTTAAACTGTTTTTTTGTCTAATTTGTTTTAATTCAACAAACGCTTGGTTGAACGTCTATTTTAATGGCTTCCAACGCGCTACCGTATTAATTCAATCTTTACTGATAATATCTCGTAAACTATTGAGTATCTACACCTGATATTGAACATGGATGTACATCCCTCTATTCTTTATCGATCTGCGAAGTTTCATCAAAATCCAAGAGTTACGCTTCAAGTGGTCCCTTTGCGAGTCCGACCGACCCAAGGATCGTACGGCGAAAGTTAATATAAATAAGGTACTATAGCGAGATGAAAAATTGGCACACTACCTACGAGTTAAGCAAAGCAAAACGGTGACTCCTAGTTCGAATACATTGTCATTATTGGCTGAGTTAGTCACGCGTAAAAGGAACGCGAACGAAATAAAGCGCAACAAAGTGAGAAGCAACGAGATCATAGATCCTTAACCCCTTGCCTTACGATTTAAGTTCCAATAGCGCGTGCCATAAACAACATTAAGGTCGGTCACACGTCGAGCCATTTCACGGTTTGGCTGAGCGTTCCAAGTTACTGCTGTCATTCTCGCTATTTAAAATATCAATCAAATCACCGTTTCCGATGTTAGCAGAACTTTCAGTGTCCTCATCGACACGCTTGATATTCTTTTCGAAGACATTTTTAACCCTTTGCGGACTAGCGCCGCATATATGTGTTCTACGGAAACCATCAATTTGGCCGAGGAACCCAAATAAATATGCGTTCGGCGAAAACAATTGATAACGCCGAAAGACGCATATACGTGTCCCAAACAAACGCGTTGCTATGGCCGAGAAACGCATATATGCGTTCGCCAAAAATAACTTTGTGCATGTACTATCTACATATATGTCTATAATTTGACATCTTCTAGCGCTACGAATGAAAATCGCTTAAAGAAACATTTCTGCTGAAACGTGCGCTCGTCGTTTTAAGTGACTATCGCGGTAGCGGCTCGGCCCCACGGTACGGTTTACTCAAAATCACGCCGTCCGCAAAGGGTTAAGCATACCTTTTTAATATTTTCCGAACGCGGCCAAGAAAGTTAGTAAATGTTTGTCGCGTGTAGCCCGAACAACGTACCACGTCTCTCACACGATATTGTAGGCGAAGGGATTAAGAACTTAACACCAGCATTTATAGAAATCGTATTGGATGGAGCAAACGTATGATTTCCCTTTCCTCTTTGTCATTTTAGCTTCTGAATAATCATTTGCATTAACGGACCTTATCAAAATAAAACCCAATTACCCCAACTCTCTGCTTTCCAAGATCAACCAAATCCTTCTACATGTAGAGTATGTCGTCACGTCCAGATTAAAGAAGCACAAAAGCCCCGCGTCGGCGTCGGTGGCGACGGCGGGCGCCGGTTCCCGAGATTAGAGGCTCGCATGGAACGCGACAGGATGCAGTTTCCCCCGGCGTGTTACGGGGGTTCGTTGCCGCGAGAAAGGGATCCGGTATTGCGGTCGGAAACGAGGGGCGAGGGGCTCTTCCGGGGGCTTAACATACACACTCCACCCCCGGTAGGCGGAGTGTACCGCCTACGAGCTGCCCCCACCGCCGACCCAGGCACTGATACGCGATATCAGCGAACACTTGTTGCTCCGGCGTATAGAGATTCTGGCGGAGCACGAGCCGCGCCAACGGGCGCTCCGTGCCGCGATTTTTCACGTGCTGATTTTTCCACCTCCCCGTCCACCGCTCCTCTTCCCCACCCCCTCTGTGCCTGTCTCGTTCTATCCGTTGGCCGGAAGAGTGAAATTTTCGCGCGCGCTTCCCTGTATCAAGCTTCGCGTCTCTTTCTCTCCGTCTCGCTCTCTCTCTCTCGTTCTGTTTTCGTTCCTCTGTCCCTCTCTGTTCGTTGATTTCTGACGGTGTTTCTGGCGGGCAACGATATTCCAAGCTCGAAAACGAGCGAGCCACGCGGATTCCGTCACGCGGGCACAGCCGCGAGTCCGAGAAATGTCGGAGGTGCAACGCTGTAAATCTTCTTCGTTTGTTGCGATGCTTGGCGAACTTCCGCCGCACGGCGTTCCGATATGATACGCGCGAGGCCACGCGACGGGACGGCCTGTTCAGAGTAACTTATTCGATAGTTTGGTCTAGATTGTATTGAATTTGTTGGGTTCAATAGGTTGATTGTTCTCTTGTTTAATTTTTGGTTTATTGTTTGGTTTCCTTTTCTTTTTTTTTTTT
>SMSQ01011330.1:9571-25481 GCA_019453375.1 Ctenoplectra terminalis | reverse complement strand
TTATAGTAAAGTGGTATTATTATAAAATTGATCAGTATCGATATTTACTCTAATTATGTATTTTACTATTGGTCGCATCGCCGGTCACCGGTGGCCCCCATGGCGCTGTAGCCAAGTCGAGTGCCGGTCACCGGTCACCCCCATGGCAGTCAACCTGTTAATAAAACAAAGTTTCTTCCAACAAGTGTCGTTTACAGTTTTAATATTAACCCTTTGCACTCGTGAACTTTTTTAAGTTTCAAAGGGCTACTGTGAAAACTTAGTGTTCTTTCGGAAAGAGAAACAGAAAATTACAAATGTTTACGATTTTTTATTTACTTAGTCAATTTACTTTATTTAAAAAAAAAAGAAGCGTTTGAATTGACGAAGATACAGAATTTAATTCGAAACTTAATTTCTGAAGAAAATTATGCGTGTCGCCGTAGCGGCGCCAGTCGAGTGCAAAGGGTTAAAAGACTTTTATATAAAATTCTATTAATTATATAAGTAATACTAGGTCATCAGATGGATGCCGGATATATTCGGCGCTCGTATCGAAAGGGTTAATAAGGTGGGACGCTTAAAATCCTACCATGCTTCAAAGAGTTAACACGATACGAAAGGAAATATCAGGTGAGAATGTTAGAAAGGGGGAAAAAGAAAAAAAAAAAAGAAACGTAAACATATCAGGTTAGCGTTGAATCTCTGGAACTACGGTGTTCGGAATTAGATAGCGAAACAGGTGTCCCTTTTTTCGTCGCGGTTAAATCATAGCTCGCGTGGTCGCGATGTAAACGTTGGACCTGTGTTTGTTGTGTAAGACACGTCGCGTGCAACGACCGTGGGACGAGTGATAGATTATATTTCGAGCGGAATACATGCTCCAATGTATACGTATTTTTTTTTTTTTCGCTCGTGCCAAGCGCGCGGTTTGAATTTTGCCGCGTTTCCAATTCTACGTAGATTCGAGTTTTGTGAAATACGCTCTGTTCTCAGTTGAATCCTCGATGCGTTTAATTATGTTTGCCGTTACCGATCAGCGGCGGCCATATTTAGTCAAATAAGCGCGCGCAATTGTATTTAGAAGGATTTACAATTTCAATGATTGTCGGTGCTTCGTGCTTTTCGCGTTTCCGAATTGCATTATGCAAACGGGTGGCTGTTTTCAATGAGAATTTATTTAAAGACCGGGAAACGGGGAAAACGGCTCGAATAAAATTTCAATCCGAACGAAATAATAAATAGGCGGTCCTCTTGGAATTATTCGTTTCGTAAATACCGCTTTTCAATTTATTCCATTTGTACGCGCACCGGCGCGCAGGAATCCCGCTAAATTTTAATTCGGCCGAAAATCATTTACTCGTTATTATTACGTTTCACGATACGATTTCAATCGACGTTTATCTTCTCCGCGTCGCGTCGTGCGCGGAATTCAAATGCCGGCGAAACCGTAAATCCGTTAGGAACATATTTTAAGGGATTACGCATCGATTGGCTTATATTTTACAATTTGTTCTTTGCAAATGGCCGTTTAATCGACACCGTGTAGGTTTCGTCCGAAACGAAACTCAATGCGAACGGAGTACAATAATTTACGACTTGTTTCGAAACCGTAACTATTTGGCGCCAAGATTCAATTTTTCGCGTTTCTCGTGTTCTCGCTAGAATCAACTCCGAGACATATACAGAGATTCGCGTGCTTAAGTAATCGATAAAACGTTACAAAATTTAGCTTCGTAATTTAGAATTCGTATCGTAGGTTGGAATTTTTGGTGCGAAAATTCAAGATATTTTGAAATTCAAAATTAATTTTAGCAACGTTGATATATTAGGTTGGGGAAAAAGAAATCCATTATTTTTACGCGAAATGATTTAAAACTGTTTTATGGTCGATCTTTAGCTCCTACGCGATGCTACGACTACTAACCTGACGGTCAACTTCGATTATCTCTGTGATTTTATCCACATTTTTGACAACGGGCTAGCCTGTGCGAGGTGCATCTTTAACACATTGACGACGGGACCTTGTTTCTGTAAAACTTACTAGGGAATAAAGTTACGATCGAATAAATTCTTGGTTATACACTTTCGAGAATAAATTGTATTCTAAACATAGCTCTTAATTTCAAATTTGACCCGACGGAATAACTTTTTAAAAGCAACCTTTCATATATCGTCGTTTCCTATTCTCACCTTTTCAAGATCTGAAATACAAAACACGAGAAATCTCGTCACCCGTCCTCAATGTGTTAACATAAAAAAGACCTGAACGGAATCGACGAAACCAAAATTGCACGTAATTAGCTGTCACAGTATCGGGACCATAAACACCATTCGCAATTTCAGCCGTCTGGCTCGCGTTTTCGCCTTTATCAAAGAAAAATTGTATAATGTACCGAATTTTCTCTTCGTTGACTTCCATTTTTAACACCTTGTAACTCACAACTGAATGGACCAAACAAAAAACAGCAAAAGAATTTGTTCAGTGCGAAATGTCACCTTGACGACGAGCATAAATCTGAAATTGTTTGATCGATACTTTACGAAATATCGATCGCTACAGCCATCTAACGAAAAAATAATGGATTTCTTTTTCCCCAACCTAATAATATGCTTCATCTAAAACAAGTCGGTTAATTTTCTTCGTTACTTGTTACAATATAAAAAATATTTCCTGTGTATTATAATTTAATTGGTATCAAAGAACAAGCAATATTTCTGTTCCCAGATTATTCTTTTTTAATTGTTAACTTTTCACGCGAGTACACGATATTAAAGACGATTAGGTTTTTGTTTTTAATTTAACGTAATTGTGTATAAATGCAACAATTTTGGCGGGAAATTTGAATCTTTGGCGCTGTTACGAGCGGTGAATTGAACGTGGAATAAAATTTAAGTCTAAATAGGATCTCAGTTTCCTGCCTACGCAACCGATCATTATTGAAGCCTTCACGACAAGCAGATTCGTATTTTTTTATTGTCTATAAATCACACGAGGCAACGTGGGTTGTCGTTCGTCCCACGGTCGAGAAGTGACACTCGGCACTTGATACATAATCGAGCTTCTCGGCGTCGAGACGATCCTCGAGACAGCGTCGCGCGGTAAATTCGAATAAAAGAAAAAAAAAAAAAAAGAAAATAGTCGGATAAAAAGAATGAAAATAAGAAACACGCGTTGGTTCGATCGGGTTACGAACGGTCGTGCGACTGTTGATGCGATTCAACGTCGTATCGCTCCAATTACTTCAATTATAGGTACCGTCACGCTGATTCGAGCGCACAATGGATTTTTAAAAGGCCATTGTTTTCGATTGGTACTGCTTGGAGCGACTTTGAAAATTTGTAGTTCACAATCGCCATTTTCCTTGGGTCGTGCAATCATTTTTCCACGCTTATCTCCCTGTAAACTGTTGAACATAGAGTTACTGGTTTTATGAATTACTATTGAGTACTTGTAATTTAATCGATTTTATTTATTATTTTTTTTATATAATTGTTTTGTATGATTTTTTGTTGTCTGATTAGTGGGAAAGATTTTGGAGGATTGTAAAAGAGTTTTATTATTGTAATGAATTAATTATGTACGGTATTGTTTCTAAATATCCAGGTACTGGTAAATTTGTTAATTAGATGATCCAAAAATACGTAAATTAATTAAAAATTAACGACTGAAAGTGGTGTTTATTATTTTATTATGGAATCGATGGATTCTAAATTTGAATTATTAATTTAAAAAGCTTAGTTACAATGGTTAGATATTAGTGCTTGAATTAAGGTAGTCTTTCTATTCATTTAGAAGAATCTTTATCGTCTGATCTACAATTTAAAAATTAAACAAGTAATATTTATTATTTTCTTATGGAATCGATGGATTCGAAATTTTAATTATTAATTTAAAAAGCTTAGTAACAATAGTTAGATGTTAATGCTTGAATTAAAATAGTCTTTCTATTAATTTAGAAGAGTCTTTATCGTCTGATCTACAATTTAAAAATTAAACAAGTAGTATTTATTATTTTCTTATGGAATCGATGGATTTTAAATTTTAATTTATTTTCTTATGGAATCGATGGATTCGATATTTTAATTATTAATTTAAAAAGCTTAGTAACAATGGTTAGATGTTAATGCTTGAATTAAAATAGTCTTTCTATTAATTTAGAAGAATCTTTATCGTCTGATCTATAGTTCAAAAA
Source organism: Ctenoplectra terminalis (assembly GCA_019453375.1). Taxonomy (NCBI): domain Eukaryota; kingdom Metazoa; phylum Arthropoda; class Insecta; order Hymenoptera; family Apidae; genus Ctenoplectra; species Ctenoplectra terminalis. Next base: position 21,306 of record SMSQ01011330.1, on the reverse strand, counting down.
TTAAACAAGTAGTATTTATTATTTTTTTATGGAATCCATGAATTTTTAATTTTAATTTATTTTCTTATGGAATTAATAGATTCTAAATTTTTATTTATTTTCTTATGGAATCGATGGATTCTAAATTTCAATTATTAACTTAAAAAGCTTAGTAACAACGGTTAGATATTAATGCTTGAATTAAAATAGTCTTTCTATTAATTTAGAAGAGTCTTTATCATCACTCTCTACAGTTCAAAAATTAAACAATGTGAACATAAAGAACCTTTCGAATAACAAAACAGTTCCACCAAGCTTACCACAAGTACATCAACGTGTTATTAAATATTAGTTCAATAATTTACACACAAAAATCAATTTCCTCCTCTCGTAACACCCTGCAACGCGTAGCTGTACTAACAAAAACTAAATAATAAAACAAATTACATTTTGTCAAAAACAAACACCTGGATACTTCTGAACAATATTCTACTCTTCAATTATCCTCCAAAAATTCTTTCCACCTATCAAACAACACAAATAAATCTCCTCAATCCTCCGTACCAAAACCAACTCACTCCCTCTCTATTAAAAATCTTTCCCCATTTCCTAACCCTTCATCGTCCCACAAATTCTCCACCACCCTCAAGCCGCTCTGCCATCCAGTAATCGTTAAAATTAAATTAATCGAGCCACAAGTTCCCACAGTTACCTCCGTTTCCATAAACTTTCAGTCAATTCTCCGTTTCTTACCAAACTCGAAAGTAGACCAATTAGAGCCACTCGCCTCGAACAACCCCTTCCCTCCCGTTCCAACTTTCGCCACCGGATTCACGAATTTACATGCACACGCCTTCCGAGTAACGCAATCTCCCATCAGAATTGAACCGTTGAAAATTCTCTCCCCATGAATCCGAACGGCGTCCAATTAGTATCTGAAAAGTCACCTCGCAGCCTCGAATCGGCGCGTCGGAGCCGTTTCGCTTTCAAGTTCACCGGTCGCGTTCCGAGAGACGCTCGATCGTCACCGGGAAGCCTCGAGCGCGGATTTTTCTAACCCAGTTTCCTTGGCAAGCGTGGCCACTCGTATCGATACGAGTCCGCACACCTGTTGTTCGAGTTACGCGAGGCCTGCGAGCTCGCGATCGCTTTCGCGCGCACCGTGCACGAAAATTGTGCCTTGCGCGACTGTACGTGGGTTTGCCGGTGTCCACGGTCCTCTTTGATATTCTCGCTGCGAGAACCGAACGGAGGAGAGACGGAACTCGTCGCGAAATGAACGCCACGATGACCCAAATGCGAGCAGACGAGAACGACCGTGACGAGAGCGATATAATTTGATCGCAGTCGTCGCTCGGTGCAACGATGGAATTATTGAAATTTTCGAGCAATTAGGGACAATCCGAGCGGATTGTGTTAAACAGTTCGGACGGAGGGATGGAGCACAATTTTTCGAGTTGAATATTTTTAACACTGAAACTACCGGAGCGGTCAAAATAACCGGCTTGTAATTTCTCGTAGAGATTCCGTTTGGAGGGTTTCTGATGATTTTCTGTGCAAAGTATAGATAAAGATTTACGGTACTGTGCGAAAGTCTTAGACCACCTGGCGAAAAAAATATTTTGCTATGTTAGAAACGAATTTAAGATGGATTAATATTACTTTTATTTTGACGTTATTTGTTTCTCTTTTTTTTTTTTAAGAATTAGATTCACGAGGTGTTGATTAGATTGAGAAATATTGATTAATTTAAAACAATCAATATTTTGTGTAGTCTCTTTTTACTTTCGCTACAGGACAATTTTTTTTTTTTTCTTTTTTTAGATAATTGTTGAAAACATTTTAAGAAACTCACTTTGCATTTCCTGCCATTCTGTTATCGACGATTTAACACTAGAACTACCGACGATTAAAGCATACTATATTTCTACCGAAGAAATCATAATGAGAGGTGCATAAAAAAATACGCAATGCGAGGGAAACAAAGGTTTGTTTACATTTTTAACGGAGAATCACGGAAAATTGTCTGCGAGATTCCATAGTCAATTTATAAAATTTCTGTAAAAAATTAGGAATGGGTCATTTTGACCACTTTGGTAGTTCTAGTGTTAAGAAGCTGATTTTTTCCATTTTGGCTTTCTTCATATGTTTCCTTTATACTTCGCATACGCGTTCCATAATATTTTAATCAAGGCTCCGCTTGTTAAAGAATTTTTAAAACATATTTTCACCAGATAAAATTACGCATGACCAACACGAGAAAGGCGATATGGAAAAATTTGAACTTAACAGTGTTAAGAAATGCTTCTATAAAATATGTTTAATTACAGTTACAAGATCAATAATGTAGATGGTCTAAGACTTTTGCACAGTATTGTATTTTCCTTAGGGTATGTGTTTTTTGGAACACCTATCAGTTTTGTTTCTTGGGTACAAATAGGTGTATTTTAATCGTCGGTAGTTTTGGTGTTAACTCTTTGCACTCGGAGCCATCTCGCGACATTTTTATACGAAAGCGTGGAAACAGAAATTGTTCCATGTTTCGGTATGTACCATACTTTTTGATTTGCTGTCTCTCGTCATTTGAAATAGAGAACTTCGAGGAAACGCATTTTTTAACACTAAACCTGCCGACGATCAAACTATCCCTGCTTGTATCAAGGAAATTAGAATAATAGATACTTGGAAAAATACACAACGCTAGAGAAACAAATCTTTGACCATTTATTTTACGGAAAATCACAAAACAATATTCAAAAGTGCACCGTTAATAATTTATAAAATTTGGAGAAGAAATTACGAAACGGTTATCTGACCGCTTTGGTAGGTTTAGTGTTAAAAAAGTTATGCGATGTATGTTCATCCTTTGCAATTATTTATATCGTTAATAAACTCTGACGTCCCCTGAGAGGAGACGTTCGAGTGCAAAGGGTTAAATGAAGAGAGACTAAGACTGTAAGAATTTTTCCTGGTTAGTCGTGGAAATTCGTGTTTTTTGGAGTTTTTTTTTTTCTTTTGAAGTTGATGCATCGAGCGACTTAATTTTGGTTTTATTTTAATCTTCGTGTATTCCTCCTTTGTGTCTGAGAATTTTTAGTTAGAAAGAAAAGATTTAGTTAGAGAATTTTATTTTTTTAAGAAAGGATCTTCATTCGAGAGTTTTTGTGCGTTTAACGAGGAAGTCTGTTTCTTTTGAGAGGAAATTTTAATTAATATGGACACGTTGGTTATAATATTTAGTAAACTTAGTATTAATAACATATATTTATATTTATATTACTATATTTAAGTTGGTTATTTGCAAAATATATATGTTCGGAGGAATATATTCAAGTTGATAGAAATCAGAAATTAAAGAATTGAGTATTTAATAGATTCCTTATTCGAAGCTTCTGATTATTTTCCTGAAATAAACTTCGTTACTATTAGTTTTGCAGTATACTAAAGTATAAAAATTTAACAGTGGATCCCTTTAATTAACATTTTGCATTCCTAAACTTTTTAAAGTTTCGCATTCGGCAAACTTAAAGTAACATTTCAGAAAATATATATTTACGATTTTCTATTTATTTGTTTTAAAGTAAAAACAAAATTAAGTCGACGAATATACAAAATTTAACTTCAAACGTAACTTCTGAATAAAGTTACACAAATCACCAATAGCGACGCCAGTGGATCGCAAATTCGTATTATTTCAGCGAAATATATCCGAGTTCGAAGATCGTTTCTTCCATTTCCATGAAAACTAAGCAGAAAGAATCCAAACAATGCATATTAATAAATACAAATTAACTTAACTGTAGCTTAAAATATTTTGCTAAAACCTTCGTCTTATGAAAACGATCTCGAGGAGTGACTTTGAAACGACGTTAAACGAAAATTTTCCGAAACGTTCGAGCCTGCTTTCAACTCTAGCAGATATAATTGCGGACTTGTCCGCTCGTTTGAAACGATGTTGATTGCGTTCACTAATTCAGTAAAGTGACGAGGAAAACGTAACAATTTTAAGGTCCTTCGTTCTCGCGTCTTAAGTCTGTACACATTTTAATGTTTTAATCATCGCCTCAATTAACGAAATATCGTGTAATTTATTCGGGGAAGCGCCTTTTAATAATCTGTTTACGCTCCAGAGATTCGTGCCAACATTTATTACCCTTTTGGAAAAATTATTTTGCCGGTCGTTAACGTGTCAGTTAAAAAGCGATAAAAATAACAATTACGTGTTCGTTATGGCACAATGTCTTCGTCGATGCATCGCAGTCGGTGTAACTGGGAATCGTAGCGATCGTTGCGTTCAATAATTTCGTTTCGCGATTAAAAAGCCGATGTGGCTAATTAAAGAGCGACGGAACCTTTTATTATTACGCGACGGTACTTGGAGTTCATTAAAATGTAAAATTGGTTCGTCGTTAAACGCGTTTAAAAGGCACGTTCGTTCGCCGTGTATTAGTTGATAATTGAAATACCATATTTTCATTGAATCAATAATTTTAATGGTTCCTGTTGAGACTCGGATGGCACACCGGTGGACGAAATTTTAAGACACCCTGAAAATTATTGATTTTAGGTACTTACCAGGGAATTGGGGATTGATACGAGTTGATTTTTAGGAAACTTTGCAGAAATGTCCTTTGGACCTTCCTAACAATGCTTCGTTGCTGCCCGTTCTTTACTTTAAAGGAGAAATCATCCTTTCTATTCGATTTCACGCTTTTGTATAAGTGTTTATTAATCGTAACTGACGATAGATATAAAAAAATAATTGAAACAGAAGTTATACCGTGTCTTGCGGTGTATAAATCAGTGCGAGAAATTTTGCATGAAAATTGAGGCCCCTTTCACTTTCTTTGGAAAATTTCTCGCACAGATTTATGGAGCGCAAGAAACGGTATAAGTTTTGTTTCAGTCATTTTTTTATATCTTTTGTTGTTTACGATTTATAGACGCTTGTATAGAAGGGTGAAGTCGGATAGAAGAGTTGATTTCTACCTTGAAGTAAAAAAAGGGCAGCGATGAAGTAAGGATGTATTGTTAGGAAAGTTTGAAGAACATTTGTGGAGAGTTTCGTGAAAATCGGAGTGTATCGGTCCTCGATGTTCCCTTGTTAGTATTACACTTGTATGAAAATACGTTTCGTTAGATAAAAATTGTTTATTTTGTAATAAGATTTTCATAAATTTTGGGAATAATAATAAGAAATTGCTAATTTATTCGAAAATAATACAATTTCGTTTGGACATAATTATAAGACACTGCTTAAAAAATAGAAAAGAATGTACGAAATTTCAGAATTTTCACATATTTTGCAATAATAATGTTTAGAAACTGTTAATAATGTTAACTTGTTAATAATGTACAGAAGCTATTAATAATGTTAACTTGTCAACAATGTTCAGAAGCTGTTAATAATGTTAACTTGTTAACAATGTTCAGAAGCTTATTCAAAAATAAAATTTCTGATTAATAATAAACTATTATACTTAAGTTTTCTGGGTGTAAAAAATTTTGTACGGACTCTTTATGCGTTTTTTAAGAGTCGACTATATATTGTTTTGTAAAAATTAATGAGGTGTTTATCAAATTTTCTATCCATAAAAATCATCACTGTACCTGTTCGTCTTAAATAAAATAATCCTGAGTCTCAACAAGTTTAGTCCAGAAAGTGGAGTGTATTTTTCTGCTGAACTGCAAAATTTGGGTCGTGCAATGTATACGTTTAATTTGTTACAGAACATAACACAATATTGTTCGTAATTGTGGTAAAAATTCCGTCTCTCCTTCTTCACGATAACGACTGTGGTCATGCTATGAAATTTAATTTTTATTGCGTACTCTTTACTATTTTAATTAGCTAAGAATGAAATAATTGTGGTTGCGTTTGCCAAGGAAGATTATTTTTACTTTACAGCTTTATGATCCATATTTAAGCGGGTAAAAATGAAGTAGCGTGACGAGTTAAGATTAAATTGTATAGAATGTCTGTCTTTGTTTGCATACATTCGCTGAAACGTTTACTTCATCTTTACTTCTACTTCGACTTTATTTTTAAGAACCTTCGTGCGAACATCGATAAATGGACGTATTACTTTAAAAATAATGATTCTTAAACTTTTAACCTTATAAAAATCCGATTGCATACTAATCAAACAATTTATATTCGGATTAGAATGAAAGATAAATTAGAAGCACATTCTCGGTGATAATTTAGAAAAATTAAATACTATCTTTAAAATTGTCTTGAATGGAAACAATACAAGATTTATTAAAAAACAGAAATAGGGAGGGATCCAAGTGTAATATACGTACACACGATTCTGTTTTTACACGGTTTTTTTATTTAACGTGTTCTAGAAAAACAAACAAAAAATTCCATTCTACTTGTACACGGTTTGATTTTAAAAAATACAAACAATCGTTTCGATGTACATTTATGTATAATGCAATCTTTGTAAAATAAAAAATTATTTTAATATAATAAAATAAAAAATTTTTATAAAGTAAAATATTATTTTAATGTAATAAAATAAAAAATTTGTATGAAATAAAAATAAAAAGATACGAATAATATCTAAAATTGTAACATAAATTTTCATATGGTTAATTGTATTATTTCTGCTGATTTTTTTAGATTCGCAATCAATTTTCTATTTTCATATCGATACGGTATCTTTTACACAAATTTTTTTCCACATGTTCTTCGAAAGCGTATCTATCGTGTAAAAACAGAATTAGGTATAATTTTATAGAAATTACTTTTCAACAAACAATTAAGTTTCAATCTATCACTTCGATGGCAGCAAAATAAAAATTATTAACTACAGAAACATTTTTTAAGTAAGCACTTTAAGCGTAGAAACTCGATATTTTCCAAAATTCTGAATACTGCACTTTTATAACAGTGTTATGTATTCGAGATAGAATTTGTTCACAATTCTAGAAAATATCGAGTTTTTCACTCAAATCGCTCAACCGAAAAATATTATTTTTGTGGTTAACCATTTCTGCTTTGCTGCCTCGATTTCATCAGTATCTTCATCGTAAGATAATATTATATCTTTGATATACTGTATAAACTATTACTATTTATTATTGCAATATAATCTACGATAAATTAGGAGTAATTACGTAACACTGGTGGCAAGACTTACATCTTCTACCGTTCGTAACGATAAATTATTTCATTCAAGATCAAGATCAATGGTTACGAATAATTATAAGTTTCAAGTCATCATCGAAACTAATAGGAACTTCACACTCGACCGTATCCATTTTCCATCAGCTTCGCTGTTTCGTAATTAGAATTACAAATAGGTATTCATCGAAACGAGACTATTATACAACCCTTATAAAATTTATAAAATACGATACTCATTTGCACCTTGACTTAATCTCCGATCTCAGGGACGAAATAATTATCATCGTAATCAAATTACAATTTCAAATCGTGCTTGCCGTCACAAATTGATTTACGTAGAAGTGTATTATACACAGCACCAATTTACTATATTTATTAACATTAGAACCACCGACGATTTAAGTAAACTTACACTCTCGTTCATAAGTCGTCGGACGCTTAACGAATTTAAAGTAAAAGAAAGTTTATGTCATAGGTACAAAATGAACTTAACCGTTTGAGTGCTGAAAAATTTTCTTGTATATATGTATTGGGCTGTCCGGAAAGTTCGTGCCGATTTTTAATATCATTATCTACCGTTAATAGCGTATGAAACTAACGAAAATGAATGTATCCTAACTACACTTTCGTTTAAAGATGACTCAAGTGTCACTTCTTAGAATATGTACGCCATTTGTTTTCAATCACTTCGACATATTCAGACCTGCTCTAATGGCACCTACCTAAAATCGGCACGAACTTTCCGGACAACCCAATATATTTTGAAGGTGAAAACAGCCCTCAAAGTTAGGGAAGAAAAATATATTTGCCTTAATATTTCCGAAACTATTCGCTTTGGAAAAAAATTGTTTAATTTAAAATTAATTTAATTGTGTAACAGTGTGAATAATTTCCGAAATATTAAGGCGAATACGTTTTTTATTCCTAACCTTGAGGGCTGTTTTCACCCTCTAAGTACAGATGATTTCAGATTAAAAAAAATATATGTCAAATATTTTTAAAAATACTATTTTATATATTTCATATTCAAGCGATGTTCCTTGTAAGAGGGAAAATTTCTTGCAAGGCTGTGGTTTACCACGTTGATAAATTAAGAAAACTGAATAAATTATTGTCGAGTGAGATCTCGAACCTCACATACAGTATTACGGCAAATTAGAGTTGCCACCTCTGGGATGATATAAATTTTACAGAAATTAACCTTTTGGCTGCCGATTCTTCGACTCCCTGTATACATAAATATTAATATGAGAAATGACGAAGCACAGGAGTGCGATATTAGTTTTTCATGATGATAAGTAAACTACCCTTAGAGGAGGACAAAAAATTGAATGTCATAATTTTAGTAAAATTTAGTAAACTTTTGTAGATTTTTAAGGAAGGAAGAAATTTCATTTTCGATCAGGTTTCTACGTTTTGTTGCTTTCTCTCGTTTAGAGCTTGTTTTGGAAAAGAGGAAGGACTTGTGGCGAAGGAATGAGGGGTTTTTGAATTATTGCGCGTTTTATACATATTACAAATCATTGCTCCTCTGAGTGTGAAGTTGCTTTCGCTCACGTTTAGTCATCTCTAATACCTAGTATCGTATTCGTTTTTAGTCCGAACGTTCATCGTCACCGTTTTTTCCTCGAAGATCGTTATTTCCTTCTTTATGAAGCATCTTACAAAAGACGCATATCTAATCAACCTTGGTAGCACATCGACCACAGATTTCACGTAATATCAACAACGTGCAGACTAAAAACATACTCATCGCAAGTAGGTTAACTTACACCCCCCATCTAAACACTGTCTGAGAACAATCGCTATTTTTAGTAAAATTTGTATTTTTGTGAAAAACGTCAAATTTGAAGTGCACTCACTGGTTAGTAAAATTGTTAATATATCAGCAGTGTTTACTATCTTCGTCGCATGGAGTATTAGATTAAAAATCTTTTTCTCTGGAAAAAACAAAATTTGAGCTGCATTCACTAGTTAGTAACATTGTTAACCCTCTATCGCCCGAATTTTGTCTGCTTATTGAAGAAAAAATTACGATCGATTACAGTTTTTCACTTTGATTTGAAAATGTTTTGACTAATAATTACCGTAGATGAATCGTGGTATCACTACAGTGGTATAGTAATCATATTTAATAGTACAGTGATAACTAAAAATTAATTTTTTAAAATATAGATACATCAGTTTGTAACTTTTAAGTCACACGGTCCCATAGAGGGTTAATTATCGCTCGAATCCTGATTCAACCTTAGAATTGTTATATTTGTAAATTATTAGATTTTACGCTTCAAAGTTTTGTTTATTTACGCCTCAATCTATGTTTCATACAAACAATGCCAAAACACGAGATTACGTTAATAAGAGAGCGATACTCGCGTATTTTAACACGGTGTTATCCCACGTTTTGTTTCGCGGGCAAATTGTGAAAGCAGCTCGTGATAAGATCGCGTGATAATTACGATTGATTACAGTTTTTCACTTTGATTTGAAAATGTTTTAACTAAGAATTACCGTAGATGGATCGTGGTGTCGCTACAGTGATACAGTAATGAAATTTAATATATATAAATGCAGTGATAACTAAACAAAATTAATTTTTTAAAATATGGATACATCAGTTTGTAACTTCTAAGGCATACGATCCCATAGAGGATTAATATATCAGCAGTGTATACTACCTTCGTTGCATGAAGTATTATATTAAAAATCTGTTTTTCTGTAAAAAAATACAAAATTTTAATTGCATTCACTAGTTAGTAAAATGATTAATATATCATCAGTGTATACTCTCTTCGACAGATGAAGTACTATATTAAAAATCTGTTTTTCTGTAAAAAAAAAAAACAAAATTTGAACTGCATTCACCAATTATTAAAATTCTTAATATATCATCAGTGTATAGTCTCTTCAACAGATGAAGTACCATATTAAAAATCTGTTTCTCTGTAAAAAAACAAAATTTGAACCGCATTCACCAATCACTAAAAATTCTTAATATATCATTCGTCGCATATACTATCTTCGTCGCACGAAGTACCATATTAAAAATCTGTTTTTCTGTAAAGAAACAAAATTTGAGCTGCATTCACCAATCACTAAAAATTCTTAATATATCATTCGTCGCATATACTCTCTTCAACAGATAAAGTACCATATTAAAAATCTGTTTCTCTGTAAAAAAACAAAATTTGAACCGCATTCACCAATCACTAAAATTCTTAATATATCATTCGTCGCGTATACTCTCTTCATCCCATGAAGTACCAAATTAAAAATATAATTTCTTCCTATCTTTCAAGTACGATAGAATTTTGGTGCAAATATCTCAACCATCCTAAGACTTTTGAACTGGTGTGTACGTAGGTCAGGAAAGATATCTACGATCTATGAAACAGATGCGTTAAATGATACGCATATTGCACGTTCACGCATTCTAAACGCAACGAAGCACACGTATACGCATACACTGGCACGAGGCACGGATATCCGGGTGCACGCGGATATCCGTGCACGGAAAGCATAATTGATAATTTCGGTAGAGTCCCTACGTACGGTGGTTCGGCCCACCCTGCCTTTTTTTTCTCTCTCCTTTGCGCCCCTGGCAGTCTGGTCTCACGAACAATACGCTCGGCTCGGCGCCAAGGTGTCTCCATTCACCTGGGGAGAAGTATTGTACGTAACTTACGCCCATTCACGTGGTACGTGGGGTTGAAAATTAGATAACCCACTCCGCGATGCACAGCTGCTCGGAACTCCCTTTCCAAACTGGTTTCTCGGCTCGTGCACAGCCTTCGTGCGCCGGGATTAGAATTAAATTTGTACCAACTCTTCGCGGTCCTGTTTTAATTTGGTCTTAATGCGCTTTGAATTGCTGATGCGAACCACAGATGAGTTTTTTAGGACAACTTTTGTTGCGTCTCATACAGGAAATTCAAGTTCTTTCGGTGGAAAGTGGTTTCAGTAGTTTATTCTGTTAACTGGTTTCTCTTTTTCAATATTAGCTTTGAAAACACTGTCAGGTTTTATAACCGGAAGATAACGAGTGTCTGATATGTACCGGCTATTTTGAATTCCTTGCGGCTGGTGATTAAAATTTTTGATTTTTTATACAGCATAAATCCTCGAGCTTGATTTATCATTGTTGAATAATTTTGTATAGTAGTTATAGTAGTTACACGTTGTTAAACGTGTGTTGAAATTAGTTGTATATTAAAGTGTGCGATATTTACTGTAAGGAAAATTAAATATATAAAATTTAATTAAAGAGTGTATGCGGGGATAAATCATTTTTAGGGAACCTTTTGCACGAAAGAAATACAGTAGCTACATTCTATCTATTTTAATTTTATTCAAGTATATTAATTCTATCATTTAATAATATTTTCCTGTGACTACAAAAATTTACATCAAAGAAATTAAATTTAGAATTTAACCAAAAAATGCTTCAGAAAATGTAAGTATGTATAAGTACTTTTTGCAATCACTGTAGCTTTAATTAAAAATTTTTCGTCTTCTGGGTTCGAACAACCTTTCCCTGCCTCTGTACAGTTAACTATTATATAGGATTAACCCTCTGCCTTGTGGCGCAAATTATATTTCAGATTCAATAAAGGCACGCTAT
>SMSQ01011319.1:134186-171574 GCA_019453375.1 Ctenoplectra terminalis | reverse complement strand
TTGTATAAAGTTTTCAAAACTTACTTTATTGCATTAGTTATAAATAATTTGTGCGCCAACATGATATCCTATCAGTTCTTTAATATTCTATCAGTAGTAATAGCAATATGTACGTGTATTATTTTAAACTATAGTAATTATAAAATGTATTTAGTATATAGAAAAATGTTGCATCAATAGCGTGGCCTCTTCTAGAAGCAATGTGTATTTAGGATACGTTCGGTGGAACGTCATGATGAACTTTAAATTCAAGAGATGTTCACACTCACTGTTTTCAAAGGAGAATTTACTGCATGATACATTATTAAATTACTATTTTCAAGTGAAAATGAGTAATTTTCGATCTACTGCAATGTGTACACTAAATATTAATGCATGAGAGAAGATAAACTGAAAAACATGTAAAAAAAAAAAGAAAAAAAAAAGGAAAAAAAAAATTATATAGTTTGTAAGATAATGAGCCCAAGGCATGATAATTTATATGTAACTTTTCATTAGGCGGATATGTATTAAAGACTGTTACATGAACTGTAAATGAAAATTTGTATGTAAATCAGAGAAAATAAAGGTAATGATTAATTTAAATTGGCTTGTTCCTCGTGTACGCTTGAATCATCACATATTTTATAAGTTAAAATACTTGAGTGTTTTAATGTACAAAATTTACAAGTAAAAAGATTTATTACATCTTAAGAATATTCTCAAAATTATTAAAGTCAAAAAATAAACTTGAGAAATTATACATTTTTACCTCTAAATTTATTATTACAATTAATTTTGAAATATATCAAGAAATTCATGTATGGTTGGATAATAATGTAAGGCTATACTCATAGCATCCTGTAAAAAAATTAATCAGTATAAGAACAATTTTCTGTTATTTAAAATTTATGATTGAATATTAAAAAAAATTATTCTACTAATGTCTACTTCAATCTTCTTTCAGAAGCTTCATTATGAATACAATCATGTATTATTTCTCACCTCTTTTGTGTTTATATCAAGTCCTGTTGAGCTTAATATACACTTGTAAGGTAAAATTGCATAGTGATTACTAATACTTAAAAGACAATCTAAATTGCAATGTTCTAAGTCTTTCAACACTTTTTTTGGAACGCTCCTTAAAAAGTGTGTATTACTGTGACTTTGAAATGCCTAAAAAAATATATATTTATCAAAATATATACATAATTCTTAAGCGAAAAAATTTGAGAAACAAGTACAGAGAAAATTTCATGCAACAAAATATTATGTAAAGAAATGCATCTCGATTTTGGAACTTATTTTGAAACATAAAAAATTAATATTATAGGCATTTACATACCTCATCATACCATAACGCTTCAACAATATCTTGAGCATAAATAGATATGATCTGAATTGTTTTCTTAAATAGGTTTCGCACTTTATTATTTTTTAATTGTAAACCTCTATTACGGTACCTATGAAAAAAAAAATATTAAAATTAGAAAAGTAATTTACAAACGCAAAATAAATTTACAGAACAAATACCTTAATAACAATTTACACGTCCTTGATAAAATCGCACAATTTTTCGTGATGAAACCTCCATAAATTACTGCAGGAGGCGCTACTGTAAAGGATAAAAGGGTACTACTCCGATTTTCCAATGAACAGATCTAAATATTTCAAGTAGAGACACAATTAAATTATCAATATTTCATTACAGCTTATGTTAACTGGACAAAGATTTTTTTTTTTTAATACCTACTTGTTCATAAAACGATAACGCTTCTGAAAGTAATAAAATATTGTACGAATGTATATTTAAACCGGACACAATAAGATCTTCAGAGGTTTTTGTAATAATAGGAATAATTTCTTCTAAATTATCCATTGGACCTTGTCCTAAAAATGGTGTAGGTGTTTTTTGGCAGCATTCTTCAAAACCTTGATTGACAAACTATAAGAAATAATATTTTAGTGCCTCTTGAATATTGTATTTTTTTAATAATATCAGAATGGTTGTTTTGGCGTTAACGTACCAGATTTATAATCAACATTTTCAATGTTCTAATAATTTCACATTTTGTATTCAGTGTTGATTGGTAAAACATACTTTTTATATGCACCAATATTTTTTCCTGCAAGTCTGGAAGTATTCTATTTTTATAAAGGATATTATATTTAACATATGAGTATTAATGTATTAACAGGTTGCATACATCCAGAGAGCCAAAAAAATATATCTACCTTTGAAAACTTTTAAAGCAAACTTTTTATCATTCAAACAATTTAGTTTCAACATTTCAACGAATTTTAATTCTATACTCTGTAAGAATATTGTGGAAAGAGCAGATTTTTCAATAAAAATATTTAAAAAAGAACATTTTTTTGACCTCATCCAGGTATACGTAACTCTTTAATGAAAACGTTTTATTGTACTAAAGATATACCGCTAATAGACACTGAAGTCATCCACTGTAATAAGGCTAGTAAACTTGATTGATATTCTCCTGTATTAAGATACAGATATTCATCAAGGAAACGATTAACAACAGGTATGCCTTGCTGCATGTATCGTGAAAATTCTATAGTCATGTTAAGTAACTTATTCATTTCTTCCGTGGAAAATTTTTCATTTTCCAATATAAATGCTAAAATAAGAGAAAGATTGTTTATTTTTTTTTCTAAACGGATACATTATAGATTAAACGAAATGATACCTCTTATTAAAGTGTTATAGAGATTATAAGAGAATCTACTTTGATATTGGAAATCGGCAAATGTAAGAAGGTGATATCCAGCGGTATTAGACAAGAGGGATATGGCGTTACATGGTAATTCTACGCTTAAATGCAACTTTCCCAATTCCTCTATGCTAAAATATTTTATTGTACAAAGAATATCAATCAATAAATAATTTGTTATGTTAAAATTAATTGTTTACCTGGTTATAGTGAAAATAGATTTTGTATCCTTCTCTTTAAAAATACTAGAACCAATTTGAAAATATCCTACAGATGGTAACAACGGTACCGCGTTCTTCTTCACTTTTCCAAGCTATTTAAATTAAACGAACATGTTAAATTCACACCTAAATTAATTTTATAATTATCAATTGATTACCTCAAATGCATTCCAGTTAAAACATTGTAAAGGTAAGTCTTGCGTTTGCTGCACTTCTGAACGCGTTTTAGCTTCTTGAAGAGCAGTTCGCAAAACTTCAGGTATGGATTTCCATACGCTTTCTATATTTACAGACTGAATTTTTTCAGGTACTAATTCAGGTTTATAAGACTTAAATAATCTGAAATAAATATTAGGTAGATTGATATTAAATTTTTTTAATATACCATTCAAAAGCAAAACTACTCACGACAATAAAACAGTGATGTGTTTTTGAGGATGCGAATATTTTTCATGAAGAGCTAATAATCTAGACACATCTCTGCGCGTTACATCCTCTGGCATTGCTAATACATAAATAAGTCGTGCAATATGTTTTTCCTGCAACAATAAAAAAATATTTAACAATTTAATTACACTGGAAACACTGCTAACAATTCCTAATTATAATTACTAGTTTCTTCTGTACCAACAACAGGCAACATTACCATACGCAAAGCATACTTACCAATTGTAGTTTTGTTTTTAGCATAATGTGAAAGAAAACATAATAATATATATTTATAATTTCTTTATCTATTAATTGATGGTCCAATATACCTGTAAGAATATAATTTCAATTATTACCATGTATATTTTCTTGTATATAATAATAATTATAATTATATAATAAGAAAATAATATTACCAACTATCCATTGTAAAATTATTATAGACAGAGTAACAGGTAGTTCATTTATAGATGCCAAGCACCAAGCAATAAATGATTTAACTATATGTTCAGGTGCCTTGTATCTTGGTATTAAACATTTCACTAAAGATACTAATCTGACAGCACCTATAAAACAATTTCTCTGGTTCATATTTTTATAAAAAAAGTAATTGCTTGCCTTTCATAACATTTAAAATTCTGCTCACCCAACTCAGAATTCATAATAACATTCGCTAAAAGATCAAAATCTTTGTCCTCCAATCCCTTGGAAGCAGCATAATTTTGCAGTACATTGAGTGACTCTTCGAATTTAGGAATCTGCCTTTTTTTAGCTGAAAAAATATAATTACAAAATGCAACGTGAGAAAGCTCCTTACTCTTTATCGTAACTGTTAATAAAAAACAGTAGATACAGTACACGTATCGAATACTTATTTTAGCTACGTACTTTTTAAATCCTTTAAAAATTTTATGAAAGTATTTCTTTCTTCGTCTGCCATTTTTTCATATAGCATACTTTAAACTGTCATCTTAATTAGGTTATGGCATTCTTAGCATTTTGGCGGTTTAAGTCTTCTGAAAATAACGATTTGAAATAACGATACATCTATTTAAAATGGACCACGTTACTGTTTCTATAAATAAAATATTATTACAGGATACATAATATGCACTTTCTTAAATGTCTAAAAAATTCCTAACCTTGTTTCGTATCAAACGTTTAAACTGTTACTTACGTCTCATGTATTCATGTAACACATTTTATATATATATAAGTACATATAATAACAGCATAATAATTAACAAATTTCAAAAATGTTTTAAACCTTTTACGAAATTCATTCCAGTCTTTCGATATCCCAAACAAAGGTTATGTACTATATAAATACATATATAGTTAAACTCGATGCAAACAAGTTAGTTTTACCCGCGTAAAACGCAGCGTCGCGCTTGTAGCGGTAGGGTAAAATACAAGCTTCGTACTTCAGCCTAAACTTGTTTTTTTATTTTTCTTTTTCCTGCATGACTTAACTCCATCAGGATGTTAATAAATTTAATTACAGCAAGGAAGCGGTTGATGGACAAACTGCACTTGGAACCGCACAAACCCACGCAAGGGAAATTTATTTAAAAAAAAAAAAAGGAAAAAAGAACTAAACTTGGATAACGATGGTGGCGCTGCAGTAATCAACCGATTATGGTCACCTGCTTAAATGTTAGGGGTGCTTATTTCTAGCATCATCATCAACAGTATTTTATGTATATTTACATGTGTACATAAGCTCATGTTGTTATAAAATATATGTACTTGACTCTAACAACTTGTGTTTAGTTCAACAGACTCTTATATGTTTGGTTGTTGCTAGAATTGATTATGTAGTTGACAGCAGCATTGATGAAAAGTTTTTGGAAAAAGCTAATTTTGAAAAGTTGTATTGAATGTTGATGAATTTTAGAGTCCGTAACATAGCTTGTATATTTATTTTCTTAACCATTGTCATGACAACAAGTTGCAATGGCTGCTATTGAAATATTCTCAAGCTCTGTTGAGTATAAATATAAAAGCAAAATATGTTCTTTAAGCTTTCTTGTGGTATTATTTCTTATAATTTTATCGTTGCTCACCCCGTTATTTGTCATTTACAATGCTGGAGGTACATACATTTTTATCTTTTTTTTTCACATGTAATTATTGTTTAATATTGTTACTAATTATTATAATTTTTAGGCTTCTCACTGAAACATCGTGTATATGCAGAAAGACCCGATGTATCATTTAATTATAAATATTTACTATTAGCAAATAGGGATTACAACATTAATCCTATAGTCTGTTCAACTTTCAGTACATATAAAAATAATGAAATTGAAGACAATTGTGTATTAGTAAAGGTCTTATCGTTATAACATGAATAATTATTATCTTATGTATCTTGTACAAGTGTTAACTTTGTACAGTTTTAGGTACGGGAGATAGATACAAATAGCGATGGTAAAAAAGACATTTTAAAGTTCGAGGCCCATTTTTATACAGATAAACCTATAAGGTCTCTTAAACTTTTGCTTATTTTCAATTTTCGGTTAAAGGTAAAGATTCTATTATTATACTCTTGTTCTTTTATTATATACAAATAGTATTCTTGATTTGTCACAGCAATTGTTTGAAGCAACAATAGAATCTATTGCACTCTTTACTCATGCATTAAATGAGGATGTTCAAACAATACGGTTTTATGGAGATTTGATATTACAACAAAAGGGTCTTCTTACCAGTGAAGGTTTATACGAAACATATAATCATAGTATAAAAATGGCTGATTATTCCCTGGAGGAATTGCTTATGCAAAATTTTAACCGAAAATGTTAGTGGTATTTCTCACTGTTATTTGTTACTGGTAGAAAAAATTATAATATAAAAATTGATTTCAGTTGTAGCTAAGATAAATAACGAATATGTAACAAAACAGGCAGATCATTTAAACGAGAGTGCAGTAGTCGTCCAAGGAGAATTAATTTACAGGGAACATTTAATTTATTATCAACCTAATTTTTGGGAAGAACTGAAGTGGGCATGGGTTCAGTATTTGTCTTGTCTTCTGGTATTTGCTTACATAGCAAAACATACTTTAATTTTCTTATTTTCAAATCGATATTTGAATTGTTATATTATAATGCCATGGAAAAATAAATAGTAGGTATATTAAATAATTAAATTATTTAAACTACTTTCTCCTATATTTTATTAGAATAAATATTTGTTATATTGTATCTGCTGCATCTTTTCTTATATCTTTTAAATTCCTGATTTTGCTTCAAATAAATTATAATTAATTATTTAAGTTATAAGATACAAAACATTAGAGACACTAAATCTTTTAACATTTTGTAACATTAGAACATGATAATTATTTTTCTCGTTACATCCCAGATTGTATAGATTCTACACTCTAGATAAGTTTTTTAATTTGTATCTCATTTTTATGATACACTAAAACGGTTGCTCAGATACAATCTATTTTTACATAATTTAATATCTACCGATATCAGATGTTTCAATTGGATCGATATTAAGTCAAATCTGTTTGCATTCGACAGGGCCGAAGTTTGTGTAAATCTGTAAAGGTAATTTATCTCGTTCTTCTTTCTTTAAAGACCTATAATTGATTCTTTAAAGCAGAGGTGACAATCTTATTCTCCTCCACAGGCCACACGAGCAGCTTCTCCTACTTTGCCGATTTCCCCACCAAGAAAATTAGTCCCCACTCTTTTTCGCTGCTAAAGGAAGACGCATAGAGTGAGAACTGATTTTTTTTTCCAGTGGGGCAATCGACGGACAGAAGAAGCTCGTCGAAAATTATTGAAACAGAGGAGGGAAGATGTAATCTATCCATTCACTGTTTTTTTATTTGAATTTCCATTTTTCTTGGAAACGTGATGCCACAGATTGGATTTGGATTTTTATATTGAGATGGTTAACATTTGTAAAAACAAAAGGTAGAATTAAGTTTAGTTATTATGCAGCCAATTCTGGATACAGTACAATATAATGTAACAACTTCCAGCATTCAGAAATTAAGATTATTCAGCCATATATGGATACATTAAAAACAGAAGAGATCAATGTGGAAGGGACCGCTCCCCTGCATCGCTCCGGATCAACTGAGTAGGGGAACGGACCACATGCAGCCCGCCAGTTTGTCACATCTCTTTCTTAACACTAAAACTACCAAAGCAGTCAAACTGACCGACTTGTAATTTCTCTTAAATTCTATAAATTTACAACGAGACAGTCCGGGGAATTTTTCATGATTTTCTGTGAAAAATTTCTCCTCGCGTTATGTATTTTATCATTCTTATTTCTTTGGGTACAAATAGGTCTTTATACTTTCGGCTTATAGGCTTTAATTTTCGGTAGTTTTAGCGTTAAAGTAAGCGCACTTTAATTCAAACTATTCGAATCGTTTAAATTAGGAGACCAGAAGTAATTGATCAGGTATACAAATATATACTTTGATTTCTTTACATTAAATTGACCTGATATTTTCTGGTTCTCGCACATCTCTGGTACAGAGTTAAATAAATAAAATAAATGTAAATAACCGAGTATGTAAATTCTAAATCGCATGGCGCTATGAAGGAATAAGACGGTCCTGGTCAACGGAACCAGCAACCCTTCCGAACTACGCGCTCGGCTAGTTCAATGAGGGTGGAGACTGCGCCGTGTTCCGTTGTGTCTCTCGTTGGTCGTGCTCTCGACACACGGTTCTTCTGTGAATTATTTATCCTCTAAAACGGCGAGTGTTTAATATTAGTGACCGCTTAAAATGGTTCGCAAACAATCGAGGGCGTTGAAACAGAATAAACCGTGATCACAAAAGGAGAGAAAAAAAAAAGGTGAGTGCGATGGAAGTATCACGATAGTGGAGGCTGCTGCGGATGCTGCCACGACGTTCACTGAACCTTGCAATGGTCCTTTTTTTTAACGCGTTTTCTTTCCACGATGAACATCTGTATTTATTGTATCATTTGTTTGCAATTCATTTTGTTTCAAAGGTTTTTTTTTTTGTTTTAGGGTTTGAGAATGTTTGATGCTTTTAAGGAAGATGAGTAGTGTGATGTTCTGCAATGATTGTGATGAATGATATACATATGTGTATACTCTGGTTTATAAATTGCTAATTAGTTGGTTGGATTTATGCGATGAAATGAAATGTATAGTAGTAGAACTTAATATTATAAGTTATAAAAAATTAAATACAGGAATTGCTGTAACGTATTATTATTGTATTACATATTTGTTTGTTCGAATTAGAATGTTACTGAAGATTTAATGTAAAAGCTTTTGTAAAATTCATGAACGAGAGTATACATGTGTGTGTAGCAGAATTGTTTGAACGGTTTTAAACATAGCAGAAAGTACTTGTGATATAAAATATTCAAGATTACAATTAATTACACAGTAATTATAGTTATAGGTATCAACTATAATTGAAATTATATCTATAATAACTAGGATTACGGAAAGTATCGGGATTCCTGAAGATTTCTGGGCTCTAGATTATTTTGGGATCCTCGAAAATTTCGGGATTTTGAAAACTCTATTATAAAACTCGCTTTAAGGCCGATCGTGGTGTGAAATTTCCGATATATTCATTTATTCTCCTTTTTATTTATTTAATTCATTACTATAAAGTTTAGAATGTAATAGAGAAATGCTCTGGAATCCTGACATAATCGGGAATCCAAAAATTTTCGAAAATTCTCGACAATTTCGAGTCCTTGCACACTATCTATAACATTAACTGCCTCGAGTACTGTTTCGACGCACTCATTTCCACAGACGTTAATAAACTTAACCTTGTAGAAATAACTAATAATGCATTAAACATATACCTACCGAGATTCTTACGTAAACAATAAATTAGTATTCAGATAGGCCGGTGTGTTGTACAAGTTGCAATTCAGTATCAAAGTAGTACATAAGAAAAACAACATTACTTATGACTTAGTGCAACAGTCTGATACCTATTTTCATTCTTTCAGTCGAAAAATTGTAATAAAAATTCTAGAATGTTAGCTGATAAGACGTTACAATTAATAGATTATAATAAATAGAAAGTTATAATTAATAGTGAATTATAATATTGATTAGTGTATTAAAAGTACTGGAAGAGCCATGTCCACAAGGTCAAAGGAGAAAGTTGTGGCAGCTTTTCGAAAATTCTTTCGATCTTCAGAGAAGATTTCGGAGCAGGATGGAGCAGGCAGTTCGACGAGTTCGCCGTCGAGGAGACTTCTTAGTCGACATCATCGTCCGGATGCGGTTACTCCATCCGATGGCGCGCTTTCCGATAATTTAGGCGCTAGTAACTCTAATCACAGCAGTTGTTTCTTCAAGTCGAAAAAATCTACCGCCAGTTCCGCGCAGGTATCTTGTTCGCATCCTCAAATTATTTTTTTTTTCAACAAGAAACAAGTAGCCAATTCTTTTTCAAAAAAGAAAAATAATAATTGGATGAACTTGTTGCTTCTAGTAATTATTATTAAATAATTTTAGGTTGCTGTATATGATCTGTTTCTTTAACAAATGAATTTATGAAAAATTTTTCACAAACACAAATGAGATACTTAATTCCTTTTTTGATCTCAAAAGATTGGAAACAGAGCTAAACGCTACGTACAATTAAGAATATTAACAGAGTTGTTAACGAGGAGAGTACTTCAAGCATTACTTTTTAACGAGACTGCACTAATTCGGAGAACTCATCGAACCGAATACGCTAATACCCTCGTTTGAGGGTGATTTATTAAGTTTACGAGTTATCGACTAGCAATTAGAATTGAACTATGCTTTTTATTTCTTATATTGCTTCGATAAATCATTTTCTGATACGAGTTTACATCAACTTTTATGATCTATTGAAAAACTTTACAAGACTACAATACATTGTATTTTATTTTCATTATACTTTATGTATAATGATCAGTATTATCTATATCTATTAATTTCTCAAGCTACACTTAATTAAAAATAACTAACAATTAAAAACTTACATCTGCACTTATTTAAAACTACTACAATACAAAAGCTGACAGAAGTTTATATAAAAAATCTATAAATTTCCAGAAATTAAGAACATGTAATTTTCAAAGATACGCAGGATCTACGTATTTTAAAAAATTCACAAGAACTTATACTTTAATAAGCGGTACTACTTTCATTTTATTCTACAATCTTTAAATTATTTCAGGGAACCTCAGTGGTACCGGACAAGAGGGTTCGTTTGCGTCGTTTAATGAAGGAGCTCAGTGAGATCCAGAGGACGCAGCATCGACTCGAGTCGACCTTCACCGCAGAACTGGTGAACGACAATTTGTTCGAGTGGCACGTGAGACTGCACAAGATCGATCCGGAGAGCGAACTGGCCGCAGACATGAGAGAGCTCAATATACCTTACATACTTCTGCACGTGATCTTTCCGGAGAACTTTCCTTTCGCGCCACCATTTATGCGCGTTATCTCGCCAAGAATCGAAAAAGGATTCGTGATGGAAGGTGGCGCAATTTGCATGGAACTTCTCACGCCTAGAGGTTGGGCCAGTGCGTACACTATTGAGGCAGTCATCACGCAGTTTGCGGCCAGCATAGTTAAAGGCCAGGTGAATAAATAATAAATGTTTTCTTCTCTCTTCTTGTCACACATTTGATAAGTTGAAGCTTTATTATTCTTCTGTGTCGTAAAAAACTTATTTTGGAGTGTGCAGTCGACGAATTGGGACCGCCGCTTTTACACATAATTTTTTCAGGGCCGTATAGCGAGAAAACCAAAGACGAACAAAGAGTTCAACAGACGTTCGGCCGAAGAATCTTTCAGAAGTCTGGTAAAAACTCACGAGAAGTACGGCTGGGTCACGCCACCGCTCGCAGAAGGTTGATCTTCCAAATCGCTTCCAGAAGTAAAAGACTTCGTTGTTATTTAAAAAAAAAAAAAAAAAAAAAAAGGAACCGCGCTGTACGCTGGTTTTGGGTGTGACTTTTGTCGGTATCATTATCTAGTTTTCCTTTCTGAGCAACAACATAATTCCGTTGTAATCGCATTAAATTATGCTTTTATAAAGGACACAAGGTGCAATACTTGGGAAAGGAACGATGGACGGTAGCGAAATTTTCAAGGAATTCTTAGAATTCATTGATTTAGTTGAAACTAAATAGCTGTAAAGTTCGAGGCTCGATTATTAAAGCGTTAGTAGTTTGTTTAGAAGTTTTGTAAAATTACTATGACACTGGTATGAACAATAAACGTACCACGGTGACGAATTTTATAATTCTTATACGGTTATCTAAAAGTATTTACAAAATATTTTTGTTAACCCGTTTACGGAAAAATGTCTTTCATTCGTCGATTTTTATTTTATCCCATTATGATATAAGGATAAGAATTAGTGTTACAAAACGATTGAGCTTTCATTATAGTAATTGAGTAATGTGTGTTACCAGGTAACATTAACTTCATGGAATATAATAAAGTTACAGAACCCTGATAAACGTGAAAGATACAAAATTTAATACAGTAAATGTTGTATTTACAATAATTGAAAATTTTTGAAACAGCGGAGGGAAGATGCAGTCTTTCCATTCGCTGTTTCTTCATTTGAATTTCCATTTTTCTTGGAAACGTGATGCCACATAGAAACATGGATACATTTTTATATTGCGATGGTTGACATTTTTAAAAAAAAAAAAAAAAAAACGGTAGAATTAAGTTTAGTTGTTATGTAGCCAATTCTCGATACAGTACAATATAATGTAACAACTTCCAGCATTCATAAATTAAGATTATTCAGCCATACATGTATATGGATACATTAAAAACATTCTGTACTAATTGTAAATCAATGCAAATATATACATGTATATTGCCGTATTTACTCAACACTTTGTATTTATTATTGAAAAGTGTGAAAGAGTATTAAAGTGTTGTGTATCATTTGCCATTTCATTTGAACCGTTCTTAATTATTGGCACAATTTACTTAACACTATAAGTAGAAAGTAATTGAATAAAAAATTTGTTGCATCAATACATTGTTTATTATGCCTATATTACAATCTTCAATGCTTATATTTTTCTGATCTGTTGAATTTATTTAATCAGTACCTTTCACAGTTTATGCAAAATTTTACGTTTCATTGGTGAAATAAAAAGAGAAAACCATTACAACTTATTATTACTATATAACTTATTTAACAGTATATTGTGAATACGTGTCTAGCTGTTTTAAAAGGTTTTCGTTATCAAATTTATTTTCCATGCACGACACACAAGGCACGTCATCAGTCATTATTTTCTTGAACACATTTTCTTATCGTTGTATTTAATTGTTTGCGGTGTATAGAAACGTGAAAAGGTATTTTAAAAGATTATTGTTCCTCGGTGATACGACTCGAAGCGCAACAAATTATTTACGTTTTTGTTTTTTGTTTTTTTTTTAGAAGTACTTATTCTCTAAATTAAATTTATGCGTTGCAATTAGAATCGAAAACGCTTCTAGGAAAAAAAAAGAGCTAGAAAAGTATGATGACGATACAAGATTAATTCTGTCAATCTACAGATATTCAAATATAGTAATACATAGTATAAAATATTATCTCTTCTTAAAACCTTTTTTACATTCTTAAAATATCCGGTATTCCCTAATACGATATGCAAGATACCGTTTAATTTTCCTATTTCTTTAAATGCATAATTTGACCAGACATGTACAATAACAGAAACACATTCGTGAAAAAAAAAAGAAAAAAAAAAAATCAAATACTCGTTGTTAATTAAAAAATATACATTCTCTATCATATTGTAATATTGTTAAAAACATTTTCTGCGATAATCGGCTATGCACGAAGTATATTTTTCGGTATAATTAGAACAGTTCCTTTTCAACTGTTTTATAAATAATTGATCAATAAATAGAATCAACAAACGAAGTGTGGCAGACGAAACAGATATGTAAATATGATTACCACTGGGTTTATCGACAATGCAATTAGCATTTACCTATTGAACAAAGCAGTTTTATCACCATACAAATTGTGATAAATAATTTATGATTCTTCATTCTGTATGTACAATTAAATAGTTTAAATATATATATATATATATATGTATACGGTTACACTATTTATATTACAATTATTATGCGTGTACGCTTGATGCGTATTAGTTTAGTTTAGCATTAGATGGAATATTCACAATTATTAACCCTTAAGTTACACTGTGGGTCTAGATGACCCAGGCAAGTTCATTAAAATTTTTTTTTAATTATTATATTTAATGATTTTGTTATTCTAACTCTACTATCTTGTTTTTAAGGGTTCAAACAATGTGTCTAATTTTTTTTAGCTTCAAAAATTTAATAGTGGCCTTGTGGTAAATGTGTAGTTTAAGGGTTAATCAAGAAAACAGAAAAATTTACAAAATTTCTAAAACAATCTATGTCCGTGATTGAAACAGTTTTCTGTGCGTTGTTGAATATTTTGCACACTGCCAATTCATTTTTGGCAAATGTACAAAATAGTTCTCGCGTATTTCTATTAAACGAATATGTACTTCCTGCTTCCTTATGATTTTACATATATGTATTATCTACAAGATGCAATATTCTCTTACAGTTAAATTCTGAGTAATATCTTGCAGTTACGCTACGTGATTGTTATAAATATAATTAGTCGAAAACGTTATTGCATATTTATAATTGACAAACCTATCAATTGACACGATCAATTTATAGTTGATGAAAATTACGGATGTCACGCATATCCGTATAAAAATGCGGTTTAAATATGGTTCAATGATTGGTTCACTTATAAATTCTGTGAAAAAGCAGTGTCGTAGACTTCATTGGAATGTTCTGCTTAGTTGCATTTAAAAAGCAACATTTTAAACATTTTTTTTGTGCAAAAGCAATCATTGCTGTCGTTCGCCGCTAGAATTTATAACTGAACAAATCGGTGGATCGATGCAATACACATTCATACTATGAAAATTTTCATATAAAACTATACCTCATGGTAGAAAGGGCACTTGGTCATCAATCGCTCTTCTCTTCTTGCACGCACATGAATAATTTTGCGCAAACCATATTGAAATTATCTGTAAAACAAACAAAAAATAAACACCTTATAATTGTATATAATGTTCTATGGTATCAATTAAAGTTTCATGTTATTTTTCTTCATTTAATTATACATGATTGTACACTTTCTTTTTTATTTAAAATGAAGAAACCTTTATCGCTTAAAATATATTTCTTCTTTCTTTATCACGGTAAATGACAGTAAATATTTAAAAGACAAATATAGTAGTCTGCTGCTTTGAGCTCTTAAAAAAAACAAATATATTACCGGCAATTTTAACGACTGGCGGTAGATATGAAAACATAAAAGCAATAAACAGCAAGTACTTACGAGACGACCTCACAAGCCATTTAGGCTTCTTTTTCCAATAAATAAAAATCCAGTACATAGGAATGCCAGATAAAATGATTACCACTCCTACACCAACTTCCCATGGAGACACGTAGCAGGGAAAAGTCACCAGGAAAGCACAGATTACAAAAAATATAATTGGCAACAGAATCGAGACCTGCAACAGAATAAAGATACATTAAAATTTTTATAAAGATAATGGCTAATAAATTTTCTAAAACGAAACCACTTATTGTAAACTTGCTTTAACTTGTTTGTTCTTTTTTTCTATCGATTTTTATCAACGATAAAGCGACACTACTGAATGTCGTGGTCTGTGAAAATAATGAAAGATAAGATTCGATAACGGTGTGTGTCACTACATCAAACAAAAGCTTGTCGCAGTACGGTATTCATTTCATTATCGCCATAATAAGTGTCTAGAAGCTAATAGAAATCATTTGGAACATCAATTCGAGTGGGAATAAAATTATTTCGAGTGGCACTTCATCTTTCTATATCATCACAGATATTTTAAACAAATAAAATTCCAAGAATATTATGAAACAATTTTTTCACAGCTGTATTCTATATTTTCTGACTTAATTTTAATTTTCTTTACTTCAGCAGGTGTACATTTTTCTTGTGAAATATAGAAAAATATATATAAACGTAGAATGTTGAGGAAAAATAATAATTTGCAATTTTTTACATACCTTTATCGGTCGTTCGCGATCAGGACTTTTGTAGCGAAGCCAGAGGAGGCCAGACACCGAGAGCGTGGTGAATAGTGCTTCAACGAAGCTGACATAATTGATTAGCACGTAGACATCCTCTATGATCAGAAGTGCCAGGGTGATAATGCACTAGAAACGGAAATTATAGTTTAACGCTTGAGCCACAATCGAGCAACCAGTGAGAAAAAAAAAAATTAAACCTGTATATTCCATTTCCTAATTACAATCGGTCTCTCTAGTTTTCACAGAATTTTCTTTGTAAAATAAATTGCCACACATTGTTCAAAGATACAGTGAAAAGATGATAAAAGATATACACAATTTTTAATTAAGAAAAAAGTCATAGTAGAAAATGAAATAGGAATTTGAATAGCTTGTTGAAACATTTTTTTAATTGAAAAATAAATAAGGACAAGATTAAAATGAACAAAGTGGAAAGATTGAATGATTATAAAACCTATTGTAATGGTTAAATCAGACCTTTAAATTGGAGCAAGAATTTTTGAATTACAGTATGATTTAATGTAAAATTTGAATAACTGAATTACTCTTGATTCAAAAGACTACTGTTATTGACGATCAAAGAGACCGTTAACGGGATGAAAGGACCAATTTATTGCTTTCAATTAGCAGCGGTAAATCAAGATGATGGTTACATGGCGTATCATATGTGGAATGCTAATTACGTCTATTTTTCAGATGCAATTTATAACATCCGCTTCTAATTTAACGTTTGTTGTCCAATTTCTTGTTAAGTAATAAAACAGAAAAAATTATCTATACTATTTCGAACTGAAAATTATCTACTATTTATTAATCTGAACCAAATAAAAAATTACCTACTACATTATTTTTTATTATTTTTATTTATACCACTCTACATTTTGTTTTTATTTTTTAAAGATAAGCTTCTGATTCTGTAATCTTGTTTTTTGCGGCAAATTATAAATAAAAAGACAAATAAAAACGCAAAGTATTTTTAGAATCTGATTTGGATTAACAATATTATTGTGATTACTTCTTATCTTCACTTCACTACTTTAAATAGTTTTTTTCTTTATCTTCTTCCGACGATTACTGGAACCGACAAATTACAGGCAATATCATCTACCACTTCAAATGTCAGAAAAAGATTTAACTTGTCATATTATGTACAAACATTCCTATAGATAAACGCATTATCGTCTGTTAACGTGATCCACATATGCCAATCAATAATAAGTTTTATCTTTTATCTCTTCTGCTGCTAATTGTAAGTAAAGCTAAGAGCAAGTTCCATAGTTTCCTCAAACATGAGGAAAATGTTAACTTGGATCCAAATATTAATTTTCCTCCTTGAATCTTATTGCTCCAAAAAAATGAGATACATAATTATGCTTCAAAAATGATTTCCCTTATCTATGGTTTTATCAATTTTTGTTGTTTTTATTTTCTGATATTAGTGTTATAAATAAAATACATGGAATCTATACAAAGCTAAGCTTTAAAAATGATTTACTTTATCCTTAGTATCTTTCATTTTGTTCCAGTGAAAAATATTTGAAAAACAGATTATAGGATTATAAAAGAAAACAGTGAAACTGATCTTTGAATCTTTGCTGAAAATTATACCATAATATTATTAATATATAATTTTATGAAACAGTATTGTTTCTTATGTATAACTCATATTTTAAGTAAAATATTTCTTCAGCAAACACTAGAGTCGTTTCTTTTTCAAAAACTCTTCTTTTAACTGTTTCAACAATTAAATAATAGGTATCGCTAGAAAAACTGATACCGTTCAACGTGTTTCAAACAACTGTCACGTTCGGTTGCTTTAGAATGAGTCATTGGTATTTTTGTCAAACATAAAATAACAAAGAACAATAATATGTACATAACAAATAAGCCTATCAGTTAGTAAAGACGAGTTAACTCGTTATTCAAATTGAAAGATTAAAGTCAATCGTTCCATAATTGTCTATTTTTTTATTCCCTGTACAAAACAAATTTTTTTATTGAGAAACGACCTGGTTAAAAAGTTAAATATACAAGATAAACAACTTACAAGGAAGATAAGGGATGGCATAGGCGTTAAGTTCCGTACATTGATGAGGGCAATGGCGGTAGGCAGATGTCCATTACGGGCTCCGACGAAAAACAATCTCGATGATGCAAAGATTGCGCCGTTCAACGCCCCGAAGGTTGAGCAGGCTACGAAAAATGGCATTATCCAAGACATCACGCCTAATAGTTTATCCCCAAAAGTCTGAAACATGATATAAAAAAACTTGAATACCAAGAAATTGCTTTTAACTATTCATTAATTATATTAAATAATATTAAAATATAATAGATATAATATAATAATTCCAGAATATTGTAGCTGACATTAAAATGAGTTCAGAGATGTATAAGTGACTTTAATTTAAATAACTTGATTAATAAACTGTTTGTAAGAGATATCAATAATCTTAAATCTGAATGCACAGAAATCTTAATTTTTTTTATTTGTAAATCTATTTATCTTTTCGTTACACTGATTTCTTTATTGTATCAATTTGAAACCATGGGACAAATTAAGTTAGCAAAATGAGGAACATATGAGGGTTAATCTGAGCGACGCTTTAAATGAATAAATTAAAAAAAAAAAGTTAAACTTACGACAGCTACAGCGTTCGATGAAAGAATTTCATCTTGTGTTAACACGACGAAGTAAGCAACATTCGCCAGCACATAAATCACTGTCACTAGCGGCAACGATATACAAATTGCCTTTGGAAGATTTCTGTAAGAATGATAATTAAACGTCGTATGCATATTGTACATTCATTATAGGTTTATTATTATTGAGATTATTTTTCTCGACTTGCTTATCAACATTCCATCAATCTGCTGAATACTTAAATTGTGCAAGGAACATTTTAACTTTTATTCAGGACACAGTAACCTTTCCATGTTTATTCAATAAAGTTTTATAGAAAAGAAAGTATTTTTTTTTATTGTAATAGAAGAATATAAATGCACTATTAACTTATTAATTCTTTTATATTAAATATCATGCTACAAATTTTATGTAAGAAATTATTTCTTGTTACTACAATTATTTATAAAGAGAAGAAACTTTATTTTCTTTATTTTCTCTTTTTGAACTTTCTCAATGAAAAGTTGAACAAACTTTGAAGGAATGAATCAAATAAAAATATTAATTTAATTCTTCCTTATTATAAATTTAATTTTTCTAGTTTCTTAATTAATTTAATTTTTCTTATTTCTATAATTAAGAAAAGAAAAGAAAAACTAAAATAATTGGGTTCTTATAAATATTAACGAACAACGATCTCAAAGCATTGACTCACAAATACGAATATCTCATTCATGTTTTAAATATAAACTCTACGAGGATCGTTCACCGATTGAGCCACTTTTACTCCGTTTCAAATATAACTCTCTGAACTCTACAAAGACCTTTGTTTGGGACGATATTGAAAAGTTCAATCCACCGTCCTTTCTCTTTCATATCAGACAAAAAAACACCAGGTGAAAGCTGTATTTGTCATGATTTTAGGTCGTAAATCCTCTCCTAGGTATATTTTGGTTCAGATAAGAAAATTATCTCCGATAACAACACGAAATGTTCAGTATACGCTTTGGCATTATTATTATTGTTTTTTCATTGATACTCGCTACTGTTCATTATCTTAAATATCAATTTATGAACACTAAGAAGTCCAAGTAAAATCAAAATGTCCAATTAGCAACTTTCCAAATGTGAATTTAAAAATACTTTACTTTATTTAAATTATATTAAAAAGTAATAAATAAGAAAAGAAATTCTGTACTTTTTAGTATCAAGACTTAACAATTAACCCTCATACGCTCCTCAGAAACAGGAAAATGATGTTAGTTTGTTATCCACTATATTAATATCTTGTACAAAATGTGAACGTTTCTTTTTCATTCATAACTTCACATTTTAAACAAACACTTTCTTTTTTTACTGTTTATTTTAAATAGTATCAACCAGTCTAGAAAAATTGAGAAGCTTAGAATCTTTTTTAGAAATTTCTACTGTAAATACTGTTCACGTGTTTCCTATATTAATTTATTAATCAATGCCAAGGAGCGATTTCATATATTATGACCTAATATACAAATAACTATAAATTACTTGTAAGGATCTTTGAGTTCTTCGGTGACGAAATTCAGATAATTCCATCCGGAATAAGAGAACAGGCCCGAATAAACGGCCAGAGCGATGTAACCGGGTTGTGTATTTGTTCCATCCATGGGATGGCGAAAACTTTCCGTGTGGCCCATGCAGAGCCACCATAGTCCAGCGACCATTATGATTATTAAGGCGAAGATCTTGGTTCCGGTGAAAATATCTTGCACCCTGGTAGCCCATTTTACGTTGTAACAGTTGATGGCTGTTAATAAACCTGTGAACAGAAGTTTTATTGTTTGGTGTTGGCCAATTTTATGCAATTTCTATGCCAAACGATAAAATTAAGAATTTATTGCCAGGCATTTACATATTAAACCCTCAAATTTAATGTATTCGTTTAAAACATGAAGTTATGACTAGAAAAACTAATTGTTCGCATCTTCCCAAATATATTAATATAATAAAAAAAAAACTAACATCATCTGTGTAACAAATTCAAATTGATTCTCTGAACAAAAAAACATGTTTTTCAATTTAAATCATAGACTCGATTCCAAAGCTTCAGCAAAACAGATTACAGTTGGCTTCATCTTTAAGCATTGAATATTGAAAATCACTCAACAATTCCCTTCGCCGACCTTGTTTCGCTTTTCTTGAGCAACGATCGCTCTCCAGATATGAGAAAATACTAATTGCGACACGATAAATACTTCTAGCAACTAGAGATCGCGCGTGTCGCACCTTGCGACAATGTTCCAACTATTTTCACTTCTTCAAGGTTTTTCAACGTTCAAATAAGGTCGTTCCAACAGAAGGAATCAAAGTATTTCCGTCGAACACCAGTGTTAACGTTAATCGTTTGCACTCTCTTGGCTCTGTTAGGTGTTCGTTTGAGAATTTCTTGGGACAGTTGGCTCTTTATCACAATAAGATCGCTCTCGAGAAAACTCTCACTCTTTGCATCGAACGTTAATTGAGAATCTTGTACCTCCTTTTCAGTAATTATATTTTTTAATAGAATTCTAAGTGCGAGCCAATCTCAAATACCGAATTGTAAGCAGTTTAAAAATTCTTTTGTTCTGAATTTTCCACTGGACGTTTCTATCAACGCACGCTTTTCGGTTTTCAAACGATGACTCGATGATATGTTAACGCTACAAATAAATAAATTCAATGGTATTACTGGTTACAACAAATATGTAGATAGAATGGATAAAACAAGTCAGCATACTTGTGCATATTACAAGAAAAAGTAAATACAGAAGTTAATTAACTTTCTAGAGCTTAGAGATAAAAGAAATCCATGTTTATTACCAAACGATTAATTAAAAGAACAACTAATCCCTGTATCGAATCTGTTATCAAGCACAACTAAATAATCTTAACAAATCAATTTATTGGTTTTTCCAAATGAAAAAAGAAAAAACTGCTATACCATGTGAGACATGATTTATTCCCAAATAAGGGAAATTTAATAAAAATGGAAACAAAAATGGAATACAAAAAGAAAAAAAATAAACAAGTAAAACAGGAAACTCAGTTATCAGTTCAGAAGATACCATTCCGTGGATAATTATAAAATGTGATATTTGTTTATCAGTACCACCGACAAATTTAATTATTGTATCATTTTATACCAATTAAACTGATGTAAATTTAAAAGACAGATAACAATCCTATTTAAAAAATTCTTTGCCTATCAAGATATTAGAAATATCTAATCTTTGTAAAACGAATCTTAAAATAGATAAACGGCGATGGATGTTTCTAACAGTGACCGAAAAGCTGGAAAAATTACAGAAATTCAATTGTACTGAAAGTGAAAAAGATCGGTTAGATGTTTAATTCATTTAAAAATGTTCTTACACGTGATAACAGCAGCAAGTAGTCGAACAGCTGCATACGGAGGCAAGCAACCAGGCCAAACTGGTTGCAGGATGTATTGTGCGAACGTTAGGGCTGTGATCGCGTTCCCAGTTGGAACCAAGATGAACAATGCGACCCAAAGGTACAAGAACGCTGGTAGGGGCCCAAAAGCGTCGCTAATGTAAGCATAATCGCCGCCAGACTTCGGAATCATGGTACCTAAAAATTTACGTATCTTTTTAAAGACAAATAAAACTTCTTATTCAACTGATTTCAGCGGGAAAACAAATTTCTCTATAATATTTGTACTACTTTAATTATTCCTCCTAAGAACTATACATGAAACAACGTTCCTGAATAATAAAAAAAAACGTTAATCGTTGAATTATTATTTTCACAAATTTTTGTCCCAGGAAATTACCTGAATTCTAGTGTAAAATTATGTTACGAAAAAATTGGAGCAAAATTAATCAACCGAGATTGATTTGAACTTCCTGGTTTATTTCGGATATATCTAGACTTTGACTAATATTATTATTAAATGTTCGAATTTGTGCTGCAATTTATATGCATTTTATTTTAGAATACATTATATGAGATGCTAAATTAAATTTTAACACTAGATTTACGGAACCCGTCAATTTGACGGATTTCAAATTTCGCGCTTAAGATTAACAAGTACGCGCGGGGAAAATGTACATTTGAAATGAAATTTATACACAAAAATTTGCCAAATATTTCTCCGGTGACAACAATTTGTTAATGTAAAATAAAATTAACTAACATTGTTAAAACAAAACTGTGTTTTAACGTACCCACCGAAACGATCCAGCTATGGTCCGTAAATCTAGTGTTAAGTTTAACAAGTGCGCGAGCGCAAGTTGTAAGCTCGAAATAAAATTTATATACGAAAAATATACTAAATGAATCTCTGCTAATAAAAATTGATCGATTGAAAGTAAAGTGAACTAATTATATTACACAATACTTCTATTTTAATGTACCCATCAAAACGATTCAATCAAGGTCCGTAAATCTAGTGTTAAGAAAATTCGTATAAAACCTATTCCTTTTTCCTGTCAATAGATGACACCGCTGCAGTGACGACCCTAACCTATGACTTATGGCTGTCACGTGACCTCACTTTTTAGCCCTCTCATTCGCCGTGATAGAAAGTAAAGGCGAATAGATTTGAAATAAGCACGCAACACGATTCCGAAATTTCTCGAGAAAAAAATCCAACTGAACCCGCATTATTCGGAAAATTTTGTCAGCTACAAGACGAACTGAAAAATTCCTTTTTTAACACATTGAGGACCGATCACGAGATATCTCGTATTCCGTTTCTTTTAGTTTGTAAAAGTAACAAGCAATTGTAAATGGGAAGTTACGTTTAAAAATGATCACTCTGGCAGAAAATAGAAGTCAAGATCCATATTCACTGCAGGTATAATTGTTTTGTAAAAGTGTGCAAGTAAAAATTTTCAAAAAACTTGCTGGTCTTCAATGTGTTAATTCTTGTGTTTTATTTGCAGATTCACAAAATTCGTTTAACTCTTTGAAGCTCGGTGGGATTAAAAGTGTCCCACCTTTTTAATACCTAAATATGCATAGTGGGACATAAATAGTCCCTAACTGTACTAAATACGTGAGTTAATGTAAACCACTGTGCTATGGATAATTTTTAATCTTCAAGATGGTATAGAAAATATCGCTGTATGCATGTTTAGTTATTAATAAGGTGGGACGCTTAATATCGTACCATGCTTCAAAGAGTTAATTAAATAGTCCCTTTGGAATCCACTGGCACTTCTGTGACGACATAATTTTCTTCAGAAGTTAAGTTTCGAATTTTCTTATTTCAAAATAAAGCAACTTAACCAAATAAATAAAAAATCGCAAACATCTATAATTTTCTTTTCTTTTCTTTCCCAAACAGCGTTTTAGGTTTTCGTAACAATTCCGTGCAACTTAAAAAAGTTTGATATCTAAGGTTGCAAGATAAATTCGTGACTGTATCTGAACCGTAGTCTGGGACATCGAACGTTTTCCACGAATGTTTCCACGCGTTTTCCGAACGTGGGTAGCAAACAGATTCACGATAAAATAAATGCTATGCATCATCATTCTGATTTCTGCAAGCACCGAGAGTCAGCTCATTGACTCATCGTGGAACTTAAATTATCGTGCAGTTTTGTTCCGAAAACTCGAGTCTGCGCGTACTTTGTTTTTTTTTTCTTTACGATTCCATGGTTTTGAAATTTTTTTATCGCTCAGTTTTCAACGTAGCTGTTACAATTTTTATCTTGTTTAATTTCTATCCCTACTTTAACACTCAAGCAAATATTTCTTTTTAAATGATTGCTAGAAATAGTAGATATTAAAACAATAAAAAGAATGTTTCTGTATTTATTTAATTTTTATACCGATTGTTACTTTAGAGAATGCTGTTGAAAAAAATTCTAAGTCCACTAAACCGAGGACACTGATGACTGTGGAAAAAAATATTCGCATATTCCTACTTTCCTGCCATTCAAATTACGCGAAGAACATTTTTTGATTTCATCAAAAGTGGAGGAGATATTTAAGCGACTACGTTCAGGTGAGACGCTCAATGATTTTCATTTTATGTAACACAGTGTGCATTAACAGACTGTAGAACGATGAACCAAAAGCATAATTAGAACGACCGTAATTGATAAAACGCTTGGAAACTGGTAACAATAACTGCACGTGTTCCTCGATCGTCACGAAACAATGCTCTCTCAAAGTTTCGTAAGCAAAGTTCAATAGATTGTTTTGTCTGAATGGAAACGAATTTTTGGCAAGATTATTTCTCTATCCCGTTGGAAATTTATCAAGAAATACATTGTAAGTCCACAGAATGCTAATCGAACGAAACTTGTGTTCTATTAATTGTCAATTAACTAAATTTAATTACAGCAACAAATTAAATTCCCTTCTGAGTTAAAATCATAGGGAAAGAATCATAGAAATAATATAAAAATAATTTGGATCACGCGAGATACGAAGTATAATTAACAAGTGTGCATTAAAAATATGTATGCAACATGTACTCCTGCAAATGCTTTTATTAATCCGTATTATCAATGCAGCTGTAGCACACGTAAAACATTAATCGTGTGTGTGCATTTATATTCGACAGTAAGTACGAATACATTTGTCCTCTATAAATAAAATTCTAATTAAAGCACCTTTATTTTACATTTCTTTAAAGAATGAAGTAAAATAAAATATTAATCTTCTCATAATCTAATTATTCGCTTCCAGAGTTATTACATTTTTAAAACCACATCTTTTAAATCATAGAGGAAATGCTCGTTATGAAATGTATTTAAAGTGTCAAAAATGACTCCCTATAAGTTTCTAATTCCTCTTTCCTTAATTGTCTGAAAGATTATCTCACTAGACGTGGTTTCACTCAAGTTACCAAACATAAACGAAGTTGGCACCGGGATATGGCGCGTATAATTCGAAACTTGATACCTAATCTATTTTCCCTAGTTGTAATTCCCGCCAAATCGTTTCTCCTATTTTTCCTCTTCTTTAAATTAATATATTAACATTGTTTACTATGTTGGTAATAATCTGGACTCTAATATTACATGTGCAATATGTATATTTGAAAAGTATATTATTAATGTAAGTAACATAGTATATTACAGTTAAAAACAATTTAAAAAGCGTTGGTACACGTCTGTCGTACTCAAAGGTTTAATCTTGGTAAATAATAATTCTAAGAAATAATCGGTAACAGAATTATACGACAGCCAACTCGTATTCCATGATAAGCATAACTAACAGGTTTTCGAACTCGTTTTTCTGAAAAGAAAAAAAAGAAACTAAAGTCCAAACAAACAAATTCTATTCTACATTTTTCATTTGCTCTTTCTAGCAAAATCACTCTTTTTCCTTCTACGCATTCCTATTTACAAACTACCCTGTACATATTTACTTTCAAACATTCTTATAATCTAGCAAATGATACGAAAATCACAATTGACTGAAATATATGCTATTTTCAGGAACCTGATGTACATATGCTTCAACAAATAATGAAATTCATTGTCGCGTGTGAAACTTGATACCGAAACAAAATCAACACGATCTTTATTAATTTGTGTTACAATGTCATCAACCACTCCGCAGGCTCATTGCACGTGTGTACGTAAGTGTCGCCCCGATAATACATTAAATATGCACAGGCTACTTTGCCGATAAGCTCCGCGTTGCACCGTCGGTACCTTTTCAATACGCGTTAGTATATCTATCCAGTAACATTATACAGGAAACTCCAAGCATACGGACAATACAACTGGACGCGATAATTTTCAAAGCTATTGCTATTTTTAAAACGATCGCTTATTATTTTTACAATTAAAATACAAACTGAAAACATTATCGACAAAAATTCTGGCTTGTCAATTTTGTAACAGTTGTTGAAAAACTAAAATAATTCTTAAAAGTCACCGATAGGGGGACCGGTAACATTATATTTAATTTTACAGCGATTAATACAGAAATTAAGCAATTTATATTTATTTTCTCACAGTACTTTTGGAAAAAGAGTGACGCAAGAGTTCAAACGTCTGTCCACAGACGCGTAGCGTTCCGAAAACGTGGAGCCATCGATAACAGAAGGTACCCTATATCTTTCCAACAAAACTACAAAAAAAAAAAAAAAAAAATGCATCTTAAAAAAACACGATAATGTTTCAGAGCAACGGATAAATAGCATTAAATTTTTTAATCAATTCCTACGACAGATACCACAATTTTTTCGTCAGATTATTCGCAAGTAAATGCAAACAAATTAACAACTAACAATTTACATCAACATTACAAATCCTATGCTTCACCAATAAGAGAACTCTACCTGACGCAACCCAGACTTCCGGTATTCAAAATTCATTTCTTTCATCTCTCTGAAAAAATTTTTTTTTTTTTTTTTTTTAGCCATACGTAATTCGCTCATTGGCCGTGATTTACCGACCACCCCGCATAGATCGTGATGCAATCGCAACGCGACTGACCGCGTGGGAATTCTAAATTAAATGTTGGCGATATCCACTGTCCCAAACATCTGGTTAATCTTCGCCGCTTACCTAGTTCCGCGTAGCATAGTGCACCGATGAGAGACAGGAGGCCGGAGAAGATCCAGACGATCAAAGCTTGGCCAACGCTGCCACTGTTCTTCAGTACACCCTTGGGTGAAACGAAGATCCCTGCACCGACGATAATTCCAACGATAATCGCGACACCGTCCAACAGGCCGAGCTCTTTTTTCAATTTCACCGCATCGTTGTTATCTTCGACGGTTTTCGCGGTCCTCAGGACCTGCCTCTCGGCCGGTGCTACCTTGTCCGGCATATCTCGTGTCTGGTTCCCCCGGTTCTCGAAATCACTGCTCGTGAGATACTTTCTCGTTAACAGCCGAAAAAGTACTGAGCGGTGCGAGCATACCGAGAGAGGCGGCACACGCCTGATGCACGTGTGAAAACGACCAAAGAAGAGGGAAGAAACACACGTATACGAACGACACAGCACCGGCTCTGACCGCGTGGCGTCGTTCACTCAGCGGATACACGTGCGCGACTGCAGTCTTGTCTGCAATAGCGAGAGTGGCGCCGCCTGTCGGAAATTCTCATAACGGTTGATACGCGCCGACTTGTGCGATACGCTTTTTAACAACCGATCTGATTGAAAAATCACAATCAGCTGTATATTTATTCACACAGAAGCGCGACAAATCGCATTGACGCGTGCATTGATGCTTTCTTGCTTTTTAACCCTTCGCACGCGGCTGGCGTCGCTATGGCGACATAATTTTCTTCAGAGATTATCGTTTTAATTGGATTCTATATCTTCATCAATTCCAACGCTTCTCTTATCTTAACACATTGAGGACCGGTCACGAGATATCTCGTACTTCGTTTCTTTCAATTAATAAAAGTAACAATTAATTATGAGTGGGAAGTTACGATTAAAAACGACCGCTTTACCTGAAAATTGAAGTAAAGATCTGTATTTACCGTGGATATAAATGTTTCGTAAAAGCGGGCAAGTAGAAATTCTATTCGAGCGTAACTTCGTTCGGTAATAAGATTTTTAAAAAAGTTTCTCGTCTTCAATGTGTTAATACATTGCATGCGGGAAACGTACTTTTACGTTTTTTGCGATCTACCACTGGATCGCGGGTCACGTAAAACTACGTATTTAGTAGATTTGTGCGGGTACAGTATAAATACGATGGGCATTGTATGTACGGTGTTCTTTTTTTCTTTTTTTTTTTTAATAAACTTAGAGCATATATTTAAGTGTAGAATAAAAAAAGTTTCGTTGAGAAAAACCAAGTTTTATTGACCAAACTTGCGCGAAATTCACGAAGAAATGTCCGCGGCGAAATATACCCGCATGCAAGGTGTTAAAATAGAAGCAAATTAACCAAATAAATAAGAAACCGTAAACATTTACAATTTTCTTTTTTTTCTTTACAAAAGAGCACTTTAAGTTTTCGCAATAGTCCTTCGAAGCTTAAAAAAGTCTCCGAGTGCAAAGGGTTAACAGTACTTCAACAGCTAGTTCAAACTGGTATTTTTTTTTTTTTTTTTCTTTTACCGATTCGGTACCTTTTGTCTACTCGAAAACTAGCACGTTTCTGTACTTTATCTTTTTCTTCTCTTCATAAAGGCAGCGGTACTAATACGTATTCACGTCCATTTTGCCAGACTACACATCGCAGAATAGAGAAATAAATAAAAGGAGCATAAGCGTGAGAAGAGTTTGATTTTCGGTGGATACAGAATTGAAATGGCTGTAACACTTCTAAGTATAAGTAATTTTGATGAAACTCACAGTTGGCCATGAAAGAATTACCATTTACTTTTTTTTTTATTTCCAGACTTATAATTGTACACAAAATGTATACGGAAAATTTGGAATACTTGGAAATACTAGACCCACTTTATAGGATGAAGAATTAGAAAACGTGTGCTGGTACCGATTCGATTGAAAATCGAGACACGCACGATACAGATATTTTTGCAAGATAAAATAACCATCGACATCACAACTGCGAAGCATCAAACAGGCCGTTGTATTCGCTAATATTATTCACGCGTACACGTTCATCATATCCTTTCACACGCGTTCACGTATGCAACCAAGTATCGCGTTTTGCATTCTTGTTATTTATATTTCCACGATCCGAAAATTTCCACTGCACTACATTGTGCATAATCTGGTAATTATGCAACCGTCACGAACACGACCAAAAAATAACTGTTGCAGGCATTCTACTCTGATCGATCTTTCCATAAAGCTGGTATATTGTTTCGGTAACACGAGCCTTCCCGCCACATGGGATCACGACGAAGAAGCGAAAAAGCGACGAATTTCATTTGACGCAACCGCACGGTGTGTTAATGCCACCCATACTGTGTGTTAATGCATCGCATCGAAACCCTCCGAACGAGACATTGCATTAGCGTCGGCTCCGCTTAAAAAGCAAATTCTAAATCTGCGAGCTCTTCGAGCACAGATATTATGAATACAGATGTTTTAAATCATCCTTATTCAAGAATACGATTATCGTATAGAAATGAATCAAATAGAGTGTACAAAGAATACTACCAAAATTTGGAATCATTTATTTAGATATTTCTAAAGTATATCTTTTTTTCTTTGTTTTATTTTTAATGAAAATATGTTACGTTTCATTGAGAGTATATTTTTTTTGGTCAACGACTAATTATTTTTGGTAGTTTATTTTTTTATGCTACTCAAATGGAAATAATATTTTGCGGTCTACACCAGTGTCCACGTCCGTTGCGGTAGTATGTACTGTGCACTTCCTTTCATTTTTCTTTGCGTTTATGATATATGAAATTTGTATTTCGTATCTTGGTCATAGATTACTGTAACGGTCAGTGAAAGATTTTATTTTGTTTAAGAAAAAGCTCGATTACACTTTTCTAAGGAAAAAGAATTTTGCGTGAATATCTAACTCGACGTATATTATATTAAATGTGTTGAATTAAAAGTTTGAGAATTTATAAATTGAAAATTTTTGTAGACTTCAAATCTGCTTTCACGATTTTGTATTATTCTCAATTAATGACTTATTATTTTCGGGAAATAACTACGGACTTGGACAAATTAAATAGTTAATTTTAATTCGAGCATTAGTTTACATACGGATCAAAATAATGCTAGTTACAATTACTACTGCGTGTTAGATTTGTGTTATCTTTTGCGTTAATGCTGCCGCGTGATGTTATATATCAGTTGAATTGAATTGCAAGCAGCACAAACATAATATCAGATGCGAGCAACGTAACGAACCAAAGATATATGAATAGTTAAAATGTGTTAACATTTCCAGGAATTAACATTTGTACATTAACATGCGGTTGATACGGTTCTTGATGATTAAAAAATAGCTTAGTCTGATAATTACAGGCATTTTGTAACTAAATACTGAATAGTTGTTTCAATATTTTACCGACTGTTACAGACAAATTAAATTATATTTAAAAATTTTGCAAATCTAATTTCATATGTCGCTCATCTTAGAAATATTCATTTGTCTTATTTTAAATCCTACATAATTAATAATATTTATGTTTGAAATGAAGAATGTAAATGACTTTTAATTACATGCTTGATCATTTATGAAAAATTATTTATTTCATTATAAATGGTACACAAACATTGCTAATAAATTGTATTCTCATTGCACTGCAGACGAGGTGCAAGAATAAACAACTATATTTTTCTAAACTGAATAATTAATTCCTGGAGCTTTAAAGTCCAATTACCATTTTCGTGTCGCTCACAACGTTACCGACAGAATACAGAAACAGACCTTAGCGCTCTCTAGCGAGAATCATTAGACCTACACCACAGATGAAGTACAGTAGATAATTCATTCAATGAATTTTTGTGACCCGAATTTTTGGGTCTCTAGATCCACAAACAAAATATAAGAGTAGATAACTCGTTCAATGAATTTTTTATGACCTAAATTCCTAGAGCTCTAGAGTCCCATTATCATTTTTGTGTCACTCGCAACGTTACCGACAGAGCATAGAAGTAAACCTTAGCGCTGACTTGGCGGGAAACTTGTTATTAAATTCAAATTTAAAAAATAATTTTAAGGTTATCCATTATTAACTTAAATTCATCCTATACCAAGGAACCAAAATGCATGCGACTCACCAACAGATGCGAAGGATGAGAAGTCATCCTGTCAAGGAGAAGTCATCCTGTCAGGAGTAGTCATTCTGTGAAGGGGAAGTCGTCCGGGTAAGAAGAAGTCGTCCAGGCAAGGGAAAGTCATCTGTAAACATAAAAAATAATTATTGTAAATAAAATACTTCGATTTCAAAATAAGAATGTATGCAAATTAATTCTTAAATATTAAGCTATAAACAACTATTTATTTTTTATTAATAAACATATTATTTCACTGTTATAAAAACAAAGATTCGATTGCCAATGAAATTCGAAACGAATAGTAGAAATAAAAGAATATTAAACATGAATACTGTAAGTAATTGTACGTAATGTAACTGAATTCAAAACCTATAAGCATTGCATTCTAAATATTCCTTGTTAGAATATTATCGTTCGCATTTGTCACGTGTAAACTACTACGCGTTTCACAAACTATACGCCTGCGAAAATCAAAGTTCGTATCGTAA
Organism: Ctenoplectra terminalis; assembly: GCA_019453375.1. Lineage (NCBI taxonomy): Eukaryota > Metazoa > Arthropoda > Insecta > Hymenoptera > Apidae > Ctenoplectra > Ctenoplectra terminalis. The sequence continues at coordinate 140,334 of SMSQ01011319.1, read as the reverse complement.
ACACGCTTAGATGGCGTGCCACGCCATGGCGCGGCTTTCGCGTATAACCTTGCGCCCAAAGTTGTTTACGTTCGCACCTTGGAGCTGCTTCGCGAAATTAGTAAGACTATTAATAAGTCGACTCTACAAAACCAATATCGATCGACACGCAACAGACTATGCGTCGTTCCAGTACATGAAAAACTTAACAAAAAAAAAATGTACATATTCCAAAAAAAAAGACTCTTCTTCAGTTACCTTACACCACTGTTACAAAAAGATCAATCATTTATCACCTATTACCAATGATTTAATAAAACAGGCAATAAAAATGCGTACCATGTATAAACCTTCGATACAATAACTTCAATATCAACAAACTACGATGATTTGCAAGTCCTGGCATCGCGAGATCGATGTTCCTTCGATCTTGAATCGCCAATAGAAAAATCTGTAACGAGTAAAAACCACGAACTTAAATCAAATATGTTTAAACAAAGCCCGATCGTATCCCAAAAATCCAAACTGCGTCACAAACTTAATAATCAATCCACGAACTCGAAATATTAAGTAATGTTCAACAATCGAGGCAACGTACAAGAGAAACCCCAGAATTATTTAATTTCTATCCACGATCTTTATACATTGTTAATAACAAACGAGACAATAGGAAAAATGGTATACGGTACGTGATAATGGTTAAAAATACATTAATGTAGCGATAAAGTTAAGTTGAGAAAGATTACGAACCTCGACTCGTGAAACACGTCCTCCCTCGACGGTGTCCCCGATGGAAATGCCGACGCGTGCCGATGACTCCCGACGGCGCAGCGAGGAGGGGGTCGCTCGAGCCCGAGCACGGAAACGCGTCTTCGGAGAAATCTTTGGAGGAAAATTTCTCGAAACTTTATCGATTCTTTCCTTAACGTTGTCTGAAAGGTGAATGGACACCTGCAAAATATTGTTAATGTTATTTGTTTAGCTTCAGATCAATGGAACTTTTTTTTTCTTTACTTATAGGAGCCGAGAGTTCGAAGACTCGCTACGTACCTCAAAGATTTACTTATTTTATCAATTACAAGTATTGTTTCTTTTAAGATTAAGACAAAAAATAATCCATTTACGAGTCTATGTTTCTTCCTAAAAATTCTTATAACCATTTCTCATCATTCTTAAGGGTTATTAACCTAGTACAGATAATCAAATTATTTAAATTTGATTTACATTTTACAATGATCATAATAGATCTTTCTGACGAGGTTTCAAAAGCTTAATAAAGAAAAAAAAAGAAAGAATCTTTATACAGAAATAGGTTCGTTTTTATCGTTTATCGAACGTTTGTTAAAATAACACGAATCGAATTTTAAGATCGTAGAAAAAGTAATTTAACTCTAGAACTACCAAGGTGGTCAAAATGACCGATTCGTAATTTTTTACAGAATCTTTATAAATTAACTACGATGCCTTTGGGCACATTTTCCGCGATAAACTTTCGTCCGAATTGCATTACACATTACTTTATATACCTTCCACTTTGATTTCTTCGGTAGAAATAAATATATTTTAATCGTCGGTAGTTCTAGTGTTAAACATAGCCTAAGAGAGCTCAATTTTTCGTATATTTTCGATACCTATTTCTTTTTTCCATTCTGCCATTTTAAGTAAATACATAGAGTACAAGTTAGCCAACACACTATCAATACTACTGGCGTAATACCAACGTTACAGAAAAACGAGTTACAATAAAAGTAATTATACGGCAACTTCATCTACAACTTACCATACTGTCAACGAAACGTCGAAAATGTGGGAAAAGTGTACGAATAGTTACCACATTCTATCGTATTTATTATAACGATTAAATCATGCAATCATGTGGCCGATGAGACACGAAACGATGAACCGCGATGAATGCAGAAAATGTTTACGATGTTTGGGTAAGGTTATGTCTCGAATAATTGTTTTCTTGCTTCAGTAATGTTAAATTTCTTACAGTAACGAAATAATTGTACACATTGGAGATATATTTTAATTTTTAAAACGAACGTTCAATTTTACGATACCCGTGATTTGTATTATTCAGATATATCAGATGGAAATCCAAGGAAATGTATTCGATTATCATTATTATTTATGAATGTATTAATATCTGTTAGTGTTGTATGAAAATGTATCTGTTTTTTTATTAAATATAACTAGAATACTATAAGATGTTTTCTTTTTTTTTTTTAACGATATATTCGTGAATATTTCGTACATGTTATTGTTCGAAATAATTGGTTTCGCGTATGAAAGCGATTAATGTTTCGACTTTCGTTGAAAATCTTGGCGTACGTTTAAGTTCGTATCACTTGCAATATAAAAATCAATAAAGTAAATATCTTCCTAGATAATGTTGTGTAATAATTATTGATAACACAAATAAATGATTAGAACTATTATCGAAACGATGCAAAGATATTTTTTTTTTAACGTATTCGTTACGATTGGGTATTATCGAATTAAAAAAATTTTAACGTTATAAAACGTAGAAAGGGTTATTAAAATTTTCAAAGAAATGGTAGAAGTAAGTTTAAAAATATGAAGATGAAAATTTTGAACATTTTATTGAATTCAAAATTAATTAGGACAAAGATCTCCTGTAATAATAGGAATAATCGTTTTAAAAAAGTTATCCGATTGTTTGTAATTTTTTTCAAACGATTCTTAGATTACCGAACTATTTTAAATAATTACGCATTATTTTTACATATCGTGTTCTTCATGGAATTAATTTTTTTATAATATAGAATTAGAGGCTTATGGAAGTATGGTGTCTGTCTTACGTGCTCAAGGTCCTTTTACTAATGAGAAACAAAAGCTGCTGCAAGAACTTGCTAAAGTTTTACATATTTCTAATGAAAGACATCGTGCTGAAGTACGAAGAGCTGTTAATGATGAAAAATTAACGATAATAGCTGAACAGTAAGTAATTACTAAATCAAGGTATACTATAAAATTTTCCTTTCAAGTTTCTCTTTTTCCCATTTGAATCTTCATAATTAATTATAACATAGATTAAGTGGTTCAAACACTGGTACCGATTGGACTATCGAAGGTCGCCGTGCTATTCCACTTTTACCAAGGTTAAAGGCTCGATCTGCATTCGCAACATTAGCAAATAGCTTGTCCCTAGCAACAGCAGTGGCAAACAAAAGGAATCGTCCTGTTCACGAGAAAACAGAAGATGCAAAAGGTTTTAAGGAAAAATATTATCTATTTTGGTAAATGTGTGGTTTTAGTCTATGTAAAATAGTGTATGGCTATAGAGCTGTAAGTTAAGCAGATTTAACAAATCAGTATTTTTCTACGCGTTACTTATACGAGCGATAACTTATTTCTTGTATCTTTGCTTCTATAGATATTAGAAATGAATCTCCTGCGAAGATAAAAGTACAAGAAAAATCGTTTAGCAATCACGAGTTTGCGCCTAATGAAGATAAGTTAAGCGATGAAAACGTTTTGACCGAGGTAATTTAAATAACACATTTATTGTATGTTGTAAAAATATTTCTAATTTTCTTTTAGTTATTTCATGTAACGCATTATAGGTCACCGAATCAGATAGGAATAAGGAAATTAATAATCAGAGCAATACCTCCGACGGCAGCGATAAATGTACTGTTTCTGAGAAACGTAAACCCTCCTCTCCTCTATCACCAGTACTTCCAAATAAAGTAATTGAAAAGAAAACAATTTTACATTTAATAACTGCGGTAACAACAATTAATAAGTATTATATAACATAGGTTCTAGTGGTGTCTTCAAGTTCGATAGGAACGCATAATCATGATACCGCTGACAAGGGATCGCTTGAAAATACTATTCATTTATCGCGAATGCCTACGAATTCATTACAACATCAAAACGTCACCATAATACCACTAAATATTAACTGTGGAGAAAATTCTACAGGTGATTGTTTTTAATCGTAGAACATTTGATATATCTTTTATTAAATAGTACCAAATATTTATAATTTTTCATATTAAATACAGAATCTAAGGAATCAGCAGTACAAGAAAGTGCCAGTAACCATTCGATAATTCCATCTGGTAATTTTGTGAACGCAGTAATTCCTGTAGGTACGACAAGTATTACGAAAACTAAGGGAAGAATAATCACAACCCAAAGTAAGCTTAATACAAAAATCGGACCAGCAATTCTGGTGTCTGGTAATGTGTCGTGTGGGTCAGGGAATAATTTGCAATCTGATACTCAAGATACATCTACGCAAGATAGTTTAAGTACGAGTATACTTCTTTTAAAACCCATAATATATTTTTTAATCGTGCTTAACTGTATTAATTTCTCGTGCTGTTTCAGGTCCTAAAATATCACCCGTTTCACATAATTTACAAAAACCATCAAGTTCAGAAAATTCAAATTTAGTTGCAAGCAGTACAAAACGTGTTGTGCCAGTAATACATTCGAACGTGAAACCTCCTATAACTAAAACTATTACGTCAAGTGAGTAGTGCTAGTGTTTAACCACAAGTCGGTTCAAAAACTGTACGTTTAATCCATCTTTTTTTTCCTCAAAAGGTAATTCACCTCGATTGTTAGCTGTGTGTCCCGTTACGACAGTATCTAATGGTCCCGGGCCACCTCAGACTAAGCAAATAACAACGTTAACTTGTAAAAAATTGCCTACAACGCTCAACAATCAAACCACTGCCAAAATGGTGCGACTTAAATAAATATACAATCGAACGACCTATGAAAGTATTAAAGTTAGATATAAAGATATGATGTTTGTAATATTTTAGGGTGTTACGCTAAATTCTAATAAAACTGTAAATATATCTCATCACCCTGATGCAAAATTAGGATCTAAAACAAACGTGATTGTTATACAAAAGGGTCAAACTAAAGGTGTAACCCTTTCTCATGCGGGCAAGGTACAGTAACGTTTAACACGTAGAGTAATAAATCATGTTTCAGAGTTTGAGTGTAAAAATAATATAATCTTGTATACCGTAGGAAGTATTGGGGAAAGTAATAATGGGTGGAAAAAGTTTGTGTGTCACGAGTCAACACAATGCCTCTATTAGTGTGGTACCGCGCCATATAACATTGAACAATGGAGATCAAGCTGTTACTATGTTAGCCACGACAAACTCATCTCACACAGAATCTATAACATCCAACATAAAGGTAATATCTGCGTTATTCTAATTTACAAGTTACAACCATAGTTGAACATTTATTTATTTTAACTTAGCTTTATTAACATTTTTGTATTTTTCAAAAAGGATAATGTGGCCATAACGATGATACAACCGGACATAGGGTGATTTCCTTGTACAAATATTAATTAAAAACATGGAATGAAATTGTTTTATTCGTAGTTTCGATTTTGAGAAAATCAAGTTTAAAAGAATCGATGCGTTAAAGTGAATTTTCTCGAAAAAGAAGCCTCGGATGAAAAGATTTTATTCTAAGTTTTCAATTTATTTTTGCCCCAAGAATCACTCCATATCCACTTGTACCATCATCGCGGTCACATCTTGTGTAAGTATTATAATAACTTTTAACGATAAAAAAAAAAGAGCAACCGCAGAAAATGATTGAAATAATAAATATGCAAAATTTTATGTTTTTCAGTCTGGTAATACCATTATGTTCAATCTTCGGCAGGATGTTTTGGAAAAAAATAAAACACTCTCTCATCTCCTTGATTCATCTAATGTTCTTACCTCTGAATCTAAGACTGTGATACAAAATGCGAATGTTCGTCTTTCGAAGGAACCAAGTAACAGTGATTTACATGTACAGGATAAAGAGCTAATTGTAAAAACCGATGCTGTAATTACTACTGTTAAAGATGAGAAACACAGGTCAGTTTGAAACTATCGAAATGTACTACGAAATTGTTGTGTTAAAAAGCGCACGTAACACCGACAACTAACTTTATAATTACTTTAAAGATTTTTTGTAAATTGTTCATTGTAAATTAATAATATGTTTTATGTGCAAAATATTTTGCAAATTGAAATATACCCAAAAAAAAAAAAAAAAAAAAAAAAAAAAAAAAAAAAAAAAAAAAAAAAAAAAAAAAAAAAAAAAAAAAAAAAAAAAAAAAAAAAAAAAAAAAAAAAAAAAAAAAAAAAAAAAAAAAAAAAAAAAA
>SMSQ01011319.1:91844-134003 GCA_019453375.1 Ctenoplectra terminalis | reverse complement strand
TTTTTTTTTTTTTTAAAATTTTTTTTTTAAAAAAAAAAAAATTTTTTAAATGAAAAAAATTTTGAAAAATAAAAAAAACCCAAAAAAAAAAAAAAAAAAAAAAAAAAAAACATAAGCTTCTCGAATAGAATTAAATACTTTGTAAATTTCTTATCGCATAAATGAGTAAAGTTCGACGCATGCATTGCAAAACATTTTTCTATTAGAAATCAAAAGAAAAAGAAAAGAAAAAAAAAGAAGGAAGAAGAATTGTTTCATTTCGTACTATAAACTTTTTAATTTTTTAAACTTATTTTGTGGAGCGTACTACATATTTTTTTTTTATTATCGTTTCTGCTGCGATTAATTCATATTTTTCTCTTTAAGGAAAGTAAAAATATATATCCAAATGCAAATTTTTATTTAACGAATTCTATGGATCCTATGAAATATTCGAAAAGTAAACAAATACTTTCAAATTCAAACTACAATGTAAATACATAAGGTAAATTAATGAAATCCGACTTGATGGCTTTCATTACTTAGTATTATTTTTGTTTTTTTACAACATTATAAAGTATCGTTTACACTTTTTTAGAATCTAAATATTTTAGTATATTGCTTAAATTATTTTCAACAATTACAATTTCTGCACTTAGTATCATAAATAATTTGTTTTAATTTTCAACAATTATCAGATGCACATTATTTTAAAGAAACGATAGTAGAGTAATATAGAAATAGAATTGCGGTTATTGATTTTTATACAAAATTGTGTTAAAATTTAAGATTACAATAATTTATATAAAAAAAAAGAAACATTTTTGTGATGTGCATTGTTAAAGTAAAAAAAATGTTAACCGAAAAAAATGGACTAGATATATTCTATAGATATTCCTGTGTATTTAATCTTTAACAGATCTTAATGTTCTTAAAACAATATATTTTTCATAAGTTAGTTAAATCCCTTACAAAATTAATATTTATTTAACAAAATATGCAGTACATTGACTCGTTCAAACACCTATAATTTACTATGATTAATATATTTTGAGTGTGTGCCAAATTTGAAATTTACTGGCAATTAAACGTTCAACAAAAAAGACCTACCGATGCTAATAGTATCTTATTAAACAAAAAAGATCTATCGATTACACTTTATATTATAAAAAATTTTAAACTATACAAATTAACTCGTTACATACTTTAGACAATATAATTCCTTTATTAATCATATTTTTTATACTCGTACTATTATTTAAGCTTACCATTTTTTTCTCGTAACTGTATAAATAGAAGATATATTAATTAAAATTTCATGTTATATCATTCCATGTTTAATTAAAATTACAATGACGGTAAATGGAAAAAAAGAAATGATCTCAGAAATGGCTCCATTTGATATCAAATAAATATTAATAAACTGTATATTTTATTTAACGAACTATTGTTAGAGAATTTCATTGGTATTTGGTATACTAATTATCTCACATTTTAAAGTATCGCGTAATTAAAAAGCTAATTTTATATCTCATAATGTAATTTCTTATCGAAGCTGCCAATGTATTTAGATTTTTTATGAAATGTTAGTAATGTTATATTTAAAGCAGGATCTTCTGTATAATTAGGAAAACTAACGTTGCACGTTTTGTATCAATCGTGCAAACCAATATTGTATATATACGATATACATGTGAAATAGAAAAATTTATAATTCTGACACTTGCTCATGCTTTGTATCTTTAAAATTAATATATGTAAGATATGAAATAGAATTTTTTTAAAAGCCAGGCAAAGTGATAAGCAGAATTTATGTACATATAAATTACAGTTATTTCTTGTAAATTTTTAATAACTGTATTGACTCTATCTAGTTAAATTAATCTGATGCATAGAGATAAAAATTTTTAGTAGTCACAAACATGTAAATATAGACGCGTTCTTCGAAATTAAGAGAAACTTTTATTTCGTCAGAAATAGAAAAAAAGTATGTAGATTTAAGGAAAAAAAATAATGTCAAATTCCAAAATGATAAACTGTATAAATCACTAAAAATATCACAATGTTATTTATTCGAGAAGTAATCGAAAAAGAAAAGAAAAAGATAAATCCTTATAAGTTCAAAATCAGTTTGGAAATTTAGTCGAAATTTATTATTCGCAAATTTTTCAATGAAATGGCTGAGATGTATAATAAAAATTTATATTGATAATCAGCTATCTATGTCTTTATTATCTGTAAACAGATATTCCATACATAAAATTAAATCAATGAACTGAAAAATACTGAAATATTGGTCTCAATTTATTACCATTTACATATTATTTCTATTAATATTTCTTTCGTGACTTTTATTTACTTCTTTTCAATTTTGGGTAAGAACAGAGAGTAATTGAATTTAGAGCAAAAATTGTACTTTAATTCTTTTTCATTACAAAACCGAATTATATATTTCTCGTTGGTATTATAATACATTCTTTTCCTCAGAAATATCTGAGAATCTTACACGTGCGTTTATATAAAATACTTGTCTTTATCTAACACAATTTCTTTATACCTTACAATGTATGTGGATGAAAAGGATATTAACATTACAAAAGAGACCTTTATTATCACCATTTACAGTATTATGGTATATTAAAAAGTATTAATAAGGACGAGGTGGTGGTCCACCACGCATCATACCTGGAGGTGGACCTCTCATTCCTGGTGGTCCCATTGGTGGACCTCCACGTCCCATAGGGGGCATTCCTGGTGGCATTCCTATAACCAAATAAACAAATTTTAATGTTTTTAACACGAACAATATATTTTCAACAATTTATGACGAAAGAAAGACTTAAAAAATTTTTCTAACAAATCGAACGAATAAAAAAATATATATATAAATCTATAAAACGTTACCCATCATGCCCGGTGGTGGACCCATCATTCCAGGTGGAGGACCTCCAACCGGCATACGTGGAGGACCACCTGGATGCATTTGTGGTGGTGCAGAGACTTGACCTCTACCTCCCGGTGTCATTATTTGTTGAGACGGGCCACCAACACCTCTTACAGGCCCTTGCAAGCCAGCAGGTACTCCAGCAACATTAGCAGGCATACCACGACCAGTGGCACGACCCATGCCAGGTCCAGGTGCTGCACCGGGAATAGGTACTCTAGGCAATCCTTCTTCTGGAGGCGGAGGACCTTCCACGGTTAAAGAAACAATGTTTTCTCCTCTTAAGAGTACGAAACCCAATACACGTTTGTCCTCTCTTTCCGGTTGCTTCGTATTCTTTGGTTTTATTTTGCGAAATTCTTCGCAATCACCAAGTATAAGGTTCATATGTTTGTCGAAGGCTTTGAACGTGCCTATGAATGTCCTTGAGTCTTGTAAAATAATTCTGACTCTGTAATTGATATGCTGCAGCATCTTATTGTTCTTACCGATCGTCTGAAAAAGAAACATATTTTCTAGTTAGCTTTAACAGAAATATACATAGCATTTAACAATATGATAAATGTTAATTCAGTTCATAATGAAAAATGAGATATAAAAGTGGAACAAATTTTATATTATATTAGAATTATGATTTTAATGAATAAAATATAGTTTATGAAAAGCAGTATCCATAATTTCCGGATTCTTTTAACATGAATTTATAAGGTTATGATTTCGGTACTTCAAACATTTAATAAATATTGATATAATATTATCTTTCACTTACCATTTTGATTGCTTTTTGTTTACACCAAACAAAATTAGAAACAAATTTTTTCTGATTTGTCTACTTTACGAGTAACTATTAGCACATCGCGAACAGATTATGCTACCATAGACAAAATATAATATAGACCTATCGCGCAATTTAATTTTGGTCACAAGATTCTGCGACTACGTCACCCCTCCCCCCTCTTATAATTTTTATCTCTTTTATATAATTTTATTCTTGTTTGTAACATTTTGTATGCATTAATTAATTATATTTTTTGTGTCTCTATTTTTTATTGAAATTTGTAATATTTAATACCGAGTTGCTTATTAATTACACTGTAAGTAATATTTATAAGTAAGAAAATTAATATTTATAATTTATTTTATAAAATAAATTAAAAAATTATAAAATACAAATCATATTTTGTTTATTTAATCTATATTTAGTATTGTACAGGTAAGATTAGGTTTGGGCTAGTTTGTTCCTATACCTCATCTGTGATAATTAAACTTGAATATTGATATAGTATAGCAAAAAAATATAACCAAAGTTTAATTTATGATAAATATTAATCTCCTTACTTGTAAATATTATTTACACTATAATTCAAAATGTGTATATAATTTAAATAGGAATCTACATCAGATTGTATTGTTCATCGTGTATGAATAACATTGGAAACAATTATATTAAAAGTGAAATAAAATACAATTTATTGTATTCAAATTTATATAGCTCTTATATTGAAAGTACTTAGATAATAATTATTAGCTCATTATGCAGATAAATAAATTTATTTATCATGTATGGTATCCTCAAAGAAATTATAATGTTTTACAAAAACTTGTGAGGTCAGTATTAAACATTTTTTTTTATATTTTTTTCAAATTCAATGTTAACACAAATCATATATTTTATTATAGGCAACAATTATATTTTCTCAATAAGACTTATTCCACACAGTCTGAAATTCCAAAAGGATACGAAATACCAATAGAAAATATTCGTAATTTTAGCATTATAGCACATGTTGATCACGGTAAAAGTACACTTGCTGATAGACTTCTGGAACTAACAGGTGCAATAAAAGTGAATTCTGGTAAACAGATATTAGATAAGTTACAAGTTGAGAAAGAACGTGGGATCACGGTCAAAGCCCAAACAGCGTCTCTTAATTACACGTATAAAGGAACTAAGTATCTTCTTAATCTGATAGATACACCTGGTCATGTAGACTTTGCTGCCGAAGTACACCGTTCATTAGCTCCTTGTCAAGGAGTGATTTTAGTAATAGATGCAAACGATGGTGTGCAAGCACAAACTGTGGCTAATTTCCATTTAGCTATTAAACACAATTTAATTATAATACCAGTCATTAATAAAATAGATTTAAAATTAGCCAATCCTGCCAAAGTTATAAAACAATTGGAATCGTTATTTGACATAGAAGAATCGGATGTTTTGAAAATATCTGCTAAACTTGGTACTGGAGTACCTAATGTTTTGGATGCTGTTGTTGAAAGAATACCACCACCTGACGCTTGTAAAGAGAAACCGCTCAGAGCTTTGATATTTGACAGTTGGTATGATAAATACAAAGGAGCAATTTTATTAATATATATTAAAGAAGGATCTTTATCTCTGAAACAGTCTATCTCTACAATGCATTCTAAGAAATCTTATGAAGTTAGATCTCTTTCATTATTGAGACCTTCCGAAGAGCATGTAAATAAATTGTAAAGACTATTCCTTGTTTCATAAATTTATAGATATATCTGTTTATAAAAATAATTAATTATTAGTAATTATGTAATAATACATATTTCAGATTTGCAGGTCAAATAGGATGCATTTCTTGTAACATAAGAACTTTGAAAGAAGCTGCTATAGGAGATACGTTACACCTAAAAAATCAAGTTGTGGAACCTTTAATAGGATTTAAATCACCAAAACCAATGGTCTTTTCAGGCGTTTATCCAATTGATCAGTCACAATTTGAAGACATGCGAAAGGCTATTGAGAAATTAACGTTGAACGATAGTAGCGTTTCTGTTATGTTAGAAACCAGGTATCTTTCCTACGATATTTTTTAAAAATATTAAATAAATTAAATAAAAAGAACACAAGCAAGCATAAACTGATAGACATATTTCACATCTATTTAATGTATCTAATTAAACACTACGTACATTTTTATTTTAGCGTGGCTCTTGGACAAGGATGGAGAATTGGATTTTTAGGTTTATTACATATGGAAGTATTCATGCAACGACTTGAACAAGAATATGGTGCACACTCAGTTGTTACAACACCTAGTGTCACGTATAAAGCGAAGATTTTCGGCAAGAAGAATATTAAACAGTACAAGACTGATTTGATCTCATTCAATAATCCTGCAAATTTTCCTGATTCTCAAATTGTAAAGGAATTTTATGAACCTATGGTATTAGGAACTATTATAGCACCAAGTACATCTAATACTTCAATTTTATACAATATACTTACAATTAATAAAAGCACCGCTAAATAACTTTTAATTCCATGCTAGCTGAATACACGAGTACAATAACATCTTTATGCCTTGAAAAACGAGGAGTAGAACAATCGTCGAAAGTTCTTGATTTTAATAGGACAATGTTTCAATTCTCACTACCACTGANAAGAGAAACCGCTCAGAGCTTTGATATTTGACAGTTGGTATGATAAATACAAAGGAGCAATTTTATTAATATATATTAAAGAAGGATCTTTATCTCTGAAACAGTCTATCTCTACAATGCATTCTAAGAAATCTTATGAAGTTAGATCTCTTTCATTATTGAGACCTTCCGAAGAGCATGTAAATAAATTGTAAAGACTATTCCTTGTTTCATAAATTTATAGATATATCTGTTTATAAAAATAATTAATTATTAGTAATTATGTAATAATACATATTTCAGATTTGCAGGTCAAATAGGATGCATTTCTTGTAACATAAGAACTTTGAAAGAAGCTGCTATAGGAGATACGTTACACCTAAAAAATCAAGTTGTGGAACCTTTAATAGGATTTAAATCACCAAAACCAATGGTCTTTTCAGGCGTTTATCCAATTGATCAGTCACAATTTGAAGACATGCGAAAGGCTATTGAGAAATTAACGTTGAACGATAGTAGCGTTTCTGTTATGTTAGAAACCAGGTATCTTTCCTACGATATTTTTTAAAAATATTAAATAAATTAAATAAAAAGAACACATGCAAGCATAAACTGATAGACATATTTCACATCTATTTAATGTATCTAATTAAACACTACGTACATTTTTATTTTAGCGTGGCTCTTGGACAAGGATGGAGAATTGGATTTTTAGGTTTATTACATATGGAAGTATTCATGCAACGACTTGAACAAGAATATGGTGCACACTCAGTTGTTACAACACCTAGTGTCACGTATAAAGCGAAGATTTTCGGCAAGAAGAATATTAAACAGTACAAGACTGATTTGATCTCATTCAATAATCCTGCAAATTTTCCTGATTCTCAAATTGTAAAGGAATTTTATGAACCTATGGTATTAGGAACTATTATAGCACCAAGTACATCTAATACTTCAATTTTATACAATATACTTACAATTAATAAAAGCACCGCTAAATAACTTTTAATTCCATGCTAGCTGAATACACGAGTACAATAACATCTTTATGCCTTGAAAAACGAGGAGTAGAACAATCGTCGAAAGTTCTTGATTTTAATAGGACAATGTTTCAATTCTCACTACCACTGAACGAAATTATCGTTGACCTCCATGATATGCTAAAACGTGTAACCTCGGGATATGGTACTTTTGATTATGAAGATCATGATTATGAGGTTGCAGATATCGTAAAGGTAATTACAATTTTTAACACGTTTACGTATAATAATTATACATTTAAATTGTGTACAATTAACTCGTATAACATTAATAAGTACATATTGCAGTTGGATATTGCTTTAAACGGTAATATAGTGGACGAATTTAGCAATATTGTACACGTTAGCAAAATTCGTACAGTAGGCAAACAAATGTGTACAAAATTAGTAGAAATTCTTCCACGTCAATTATTTGAAATAGTAATCCAAGCTATGGTTCGTGGAAAAGTAATTGCAAGAGAAACTTTGAAACCGTACAAAAAAAATGTAACTGCAAAATTGGTACGAACCCTTCTTCTTTTTTCTTTACGTCATATGTATATTTTCATGTATTCCTACTGTCAGTTTTTTCATTTTAGTATGGCGGTGATGTTACAAGAAGAATGAAACTATTGGCTCAACAAGCAGAAGGAAAAAGAAAGATGAAAATGATCGGAAAAATCTGTATACCACGAGAAACGTTCATAAATCTTCTGAAACAATAATACAAATACAAGAATTAGTATCATTTTATCTTTTATATTTAATATATAATAGCTGTAGATATGTCACTTCGAACACAGTAAATTATTAAATACATTTTCTTATTGCTAACTTTTTGCTGTATTATTTATTTTACAAGATTAATTTGAAAATTTTAATACTTTAATATAAGGTGTACACTATCGGTTAAGTTCATTTTATCATAAATTATAATAGAAATATATCATTGATTTACAGAATTAGGCGAAGGATCGGACAATTGGTGCGTGCTATTTGAAGAAACACTATTTACAGAACTCACATTTTCTTGTTTGACGGTTGAATTAGCGTTAAGATTAATATTAATTACAGATGTGGATGCTGGATCTTGCATGTCTAACTGACTTTGAGCAATATCTTGCAAAGCAGCTTGAATCCTTTGTAAAAGTGCTTCTCCTTGTTTTACAACTTCTTCTAGTTGTTCGCCAGCTTCTTGGTTTTCTTGTTCAAGACGACTAAGGCTTGCAACTTGTAGTTCCTGCGACGATTCTTCGCTTGGTAAACTTTCTATCAATGTATCAATATCTTTTGCACATCTTGCTATGAGTGTTGCGAACAAGGCTGCATAATCTAAGATATAAGTATCATTTATATCAGAATAACAGTACGGTTGGCAGCATGAATCAATGAAATACCTTCTTGAGGTTGATGCGGCTGTGGTGTTCCAACACGATCAAAACCAGGAAATTTAGTGGGTGTTGAATATTGTTGTAAAATTCCTACGCTGTTACAAAAATGTTCTGCTTGCTGGAATAATAAATAAAAATTTGATTATTTTATGTATTACATTTATACATGAATAATTGTTGCAAATAATTACCTGATTTATAGTGTCCTGCAATTGTGTTAAACGATCTGCCATATTCTTAGAATATAACCTTTAAAATTATATTATTTCAACTGTATAATCAATAACAATATTCTACCTGTATCATCACTGTAATTAAGTACACACAATATTCAGTTTACCGGTGTAGAATTTGTTTTTAAATTTTTTTTCACTGCAAGAAATTGACTCTTATACTGTATTCAAATTAACTATTTAATTCAGACCCTAAAATTTCCCTGTTATATCTCAGATGTTGGCCAGCATGAGATAACAGAGGGATAATTACAATATTTAATTTTTAAATCATTCAGAGCTTAAAGCTTAGGGTTCCAGTTATTATTTAAAATAGTTTCATTAAAATTGATTCACTGATTCAATGTTTATAAGCAACAGAAGCTTAAATTGTTCATAACAAATGAACAAAAAGAAATATCTTAACAAAACTATTTTTAAATTGTAGTTAGGATTCTAAACTTTAATTTGAGCCCTAAATGATTGAAATATTACATCTAGAAACAGAGATATTTGCAAGAGAATAATAAATTTTAAACAAGGGCCTTGCAATCCCCTCCACCCATTTTCTGAACAGTTCTACAATTTCAAAATAAATTGCAAAATATTTTACCAAAAAGTAAAAATATGTAACTTGTTAAAAAGCATTTTAAAAAATGGAATTTCTTCTTTTTTTCTTTTCTTACACCGATCGACATAAGCACTTTTAACAAACTGCTATTTTATTTTTAACAAAAACATAATAAGAATAAAATCTTAAGTTACGGTATGTACAAAAACAATTGTAAATTATAAATATCATAACGATTTTGAAGTTCATTTACGGGTACTTAACGTTGTATTTGCGGGAAGGAAGTTAGAAAATGAGAAGGAGTTCATATTAACATAATTTAGCATTTTTCCATTGCATTTTATAAAATGTTTACATGGGGAAATATTTACAAAAATATGAGTAGGATATGATGAAGTGTAGAAGACAGGAAAAAGGGATGAACAATATAATTTTATGAACGATTCAATTCAGGGTACCCCGACACTGAGGAGCTCCACATAGGCAAGGTATTTTATCGTCCTCCAATGGAAATTTATAGTCGTATGTAATTTCCTCGTTAACTCCTATCGGTTGTTTACTATAGATTACAATTTTCTTTTGGCTTTCGATTGTAATTACTTTTGCGTAACAATTCGGCTAAAAGGAAAGAAAATGAAAAAAAAAAAAAAAATACAAGAAAGAATTAACATTATAATCGAAGTTGCACCAGCTACGATTAATCTTAAGATCCATTCTATTAAAATAAAATCGCACTCAAAGTACAAACATTATTTCAGTACTTACATTGCAGCTATGATTAATGAACCGTGCTAAATTTCCGCATTTCGTTGCATCAATAATTGTATCTAAATCAATGCGGAAAAGATAGGAACTACCGATACCGGTAGCTTCGTACTGAGACTCCCTCAAGTCAGCAACAACTGGCCTAACCATTTGACCAACGTATTCAATGACCATTTCGTCGGCTGCAATTGGTTCCATGGCAAACAGACCCCAATCGTGTATACCAGATTTAGCGAATTTCAATTGTTTTTTCCTAAACTGTAAAATGAAAGAAACGTGAATGATCTTGCCCTGAATGAATGTAGGAAAAATGAATATCTTACTTTCAACTGATTAAACTTAAGAAGATCGCTGTCGGTATCAATACCAAAGGCCGTTAATAATCGACGTTGATTACTTCGGGCTTCGCGAGACAGAGCTTGCATTTTACCAGTTAAAGCTTTAGTATTATTCTTTGGACCATTCATTGTTCCATCGCCACCGGCGTAAGGACCATTACTATCCTCTACATCGTTGCTTCGCTGTATACTTTGCGCATAGTGATGCTATAAAATATAAATGGTTTTAATAAATTGATAAATAAATTGAGAAACTAAGGAAGAGTAACGTGTAATTGATTTTTATATTATAAAATCAATGAAATGTTAAAATAAGGAAAGGCGTACCTTATGCTTAGCTTTTTCTCGCATATCAACTTTGTAATATCCTTCTGTTCTTGCACTTCCGCTTGCGTGTAATCTAAGCTCGTCTCTCTTTCTTCGTTTCGCAGGGCTTGGAATATCTGTTGGAGGATGATCGACCCAATGTGTGTCGTTTAACCAATAACCTTGACTATCGTCGGCTAATAAAGCCTCGTAACTTCGTCTTAAATATTCCACATCCTCGGCGTCTATTCCTCTGGTTAAAAATTCATACAAAATAGCCATTTCTGACATAAGATCGCGTTCCGTGTACGTTACCGTTGGCTCCTCAACTTTTTTCGAATATTTTTCGTAAACGTATTCATTCTCGATATTTTCTTTCTCTCCCTCGTGATTCTGATGAGCGTGTATCTTAGTATATTTATTGTATTTTCGTTTCTCCACTCTGTGTGTTTTATCCTTAGCCTTGGACAATTTTATAATTTTCGAGGATTTAAGTTTTACCGGTTTCATTGGCGCAGGAGGTGCACGGAGTACAGATTTTGAAATTTCTGATTGTGTCGGAGGCAATGAATACGAATGTTCCATGAACACTTGCGAAGCTTGCGAATTTTTCGGACTCTGTTGACCGTTTAGTCGAAGATCAGCTTCAGCTTGGTACCTAAACAATGCATAACAATGTAATATTAATGCGAAGCAACACGCATCATAAATACACTTTTATTTTTAATTATATTTGCACGTACAACATGCGACGATTGTACAAACCTTAATCTTCTAATTTCTAAGCTCTCCTCCTCCGAGTCTGTGGTGGGTATCTCACTAAACATTTCAATCTTTTCCGATTCTTTCAGTATGGGTTCATCGTTAATATATTTATCAGACATAGTTTGAAGAGCTCTAATAATATTTGGTTGTACAGGTCCCGGACTTCTATGTCTTATAATATTATCTTGGCCAGCTAGTGTTATTAAAGCTTCTGCTGCAGAATTTTCCATCTTTTGCATATCACATGATTCTTGTTTGCCCGGTACTATCGCGGTACTCTTCGCTTTCTTTTGTATTTCATCCTCCACAACCTTCGCCTCGATATCTTCATTAACCACTGTTTGAACAGTTTCAAGTTGTTCCTCGTCGACAGATTTTTCGTCCACTTTCTCGCTTTCCTCTTTTTCGCTTTCATATCTTAGCGGAGATGATATAAGGCTAGCTTCGTTATCACATTGTGGGAACTCATCCGAACATATATCTTTTATTTTAATGTTAGGTACCGGCGTCTCTCTGCCAGTAGGCGTTGGACAATCCAACGATCTCTGAATTGCGAGTTCCGTTAAAATATCAGGATCTTCACTGTTGCAAGCCAAGGGATGATGAATCGACATACGACTGTCCGTGTCTTGCTGGAAATAAAGATGATTTTTATGAAAAAGGGTGAAACAATACTGCGTTGAAATTTTTGATAAAACACATACCTCGTCTTCAAAGTTTCCAGAACACGCTTCTTCGTCGGAACTATCGCTCGAACTACTGGCAGACTCGCTACAACTCATTTCCTCGCTACTACTCTCGCTCGATGACGATGACGAGGAAGATGAGGAAGAAACACTCGGAAGAGAAGTAATTGGCCTTTTAACTTTTTGTACCGATGCTAGGTCAAGGTCGCTATCGCTTCCTATAAGTTCCGTGTCACCGTGATCAGACTGACGACTGTCCTCGTCTTGCGGTAACGGGCTTGGAGCTTTGATTTTGCGCTGTAATATTAAGTATTATAATTGTATCGCTGCTATATATTGCATTACTAAAGAAAATAGCATAAGAATAATTTACCCTGAAAGAAGGCATCTTTGGCATACTAGCTCTAATGCCCAAACCGAATCCATCATAGTTAAATCCAAGCGGAGTTCCTTGTTCTAGAAGTAGCGATAGTCCCTGTGGCTTCTGTCCTTCTTCTTTGTTACTGTTATTAACAATAGTATTATCTCCTCCTTGATTTTGACTTTTCTCCGACTTCTTTTCGTCCCACCACACTTCAAACAGTTTGAACGCAGTGTTCTCAATCATTTTTTTGTTAAAATCTTTTTTTAAAATTTGCTTCAATTCATTTACAACTCTGTTCAATACACCGTTAATGGTGGGGCCCTAAATGTTAAAAATTGAAGTTATGCGTTGCTCAAATTCATAATTACTGATACGTATTTAAACTCGAAACATGTATGTACGCATGGTGTGTACCTGTGGATTATCTTTTGTAATATTATGATTTGCCATAGCGTGAAGCCTTGATTGAAAGGATGGATAATAATTTGCTCCTTGATGATTTCCTACTGTTCCAGAAAATGACGTAGTGTTTGGTTGATAATGACTTTGTAAATATGTTGTTCCATAAGGGTACGGGTACTGTGCTGGTCTTGGCCAATGGTACATGTCGCTGGTAGGATAATGAGTTAAATGTCCAGGATAACCAGCTCCTGGATACAATTGGCTCGTAGGTTCTGCCTGAGCTATAACCTGTGCATTTAAAGAGTGAAATGTATGAGCAAATAATTATATTCCTTCAACATTTAACAGTAGAAATACCTCTTCAATTTTCTCGTCCCCTGAACTTAATGGACTCAGCGACATTCTGTCATCGTCGGGTGGAGGCGGAGGTGGTGGCTCCTTTGGTGGTTCTGGTTCTATCTCATCCGGTGCAGGGCTATAGCTTCCCAACAATGCTTCGTCTTCGCTTGAACTTATAACACTTCCTAAATCTTCGTCAACAGAAAATTGATTAATGCTATTTTCATGCACCTTCCATCGCTCGTTGTTCCTTTCTCTCATTTTCTCGAAACACGATTTATACGTTTCATGAGACAGAAAAGGGCTCGGTGGTTCTGAAAGCATTTCATTATCCGCATTGACAGATTTTTTTTCATCCTCAGAATCGCTACCGAACTGTAAGAAAGGTGGTGCCATTCCTCCTGCCTTGTCTTTCAATAACATAGCAATTCTAGTGTCCAAGTCTAACGTTTTACGAGTTTCTATCGGTGAATCTCGCGATGAATTTTTTGTAACATTTTGATTTTCTTTCTCTTTCTTAGGTGTGTGATGCATTTTTACATTAGAAGCCTTGGAAATTGGAACTACGTTAGAATTAGGAGTATCTAAATTTGTTCCGTGTTGAACAGGCCACATAGAAGATGACGCGTAACTTGCTGCCCCTGTATTATTTCCCCACCACATGTTTGAATTTTGCTGTATCGAAAGATTTTGTGATACATTTTGTGGTACATTTGCTAAGTAATTATTTGGAGGTTGATGATGGTAACCGCTATAATAGAAATCATAATTCGTGGCTGGAGTAGAATTTTGAGAATAATTACCAGAATAATTTAATTCACTAGGTGCAGTACCATAGCCTAAATCGCTTCCTGCACTGCCACTAGGAGTAGGATAATCTCTATACTTGTTGTATCTTGAGTTTTCTATATACGTATCTCTTGTTTTTTCTATACTCGACACCATTTTTTTACTGCTTCTGAAATCATCCCTTTCTTCGCTAATAATCTTTTCAATAGGCGTTTGCTTTCCTTGATCGCTCTCAGGTTTCGTTTCTTTCTCAATTTTCTTTTCCGGTTTTTTCTCCGTAGTTAATTCATCGTAGATTTTTTTACACTCTTCCCCAAATGCATCGAGAAATACTCTTAAGACTTTACCCATCACAGATGTATTATTTAATTTTTCTACACAAGCTTTCGAAGCTTTCGTACTTTCGAACACCACCCTTGCAATTCCAAGATGCTTGTTAGTTACAGGATGATAATAAACAATGAGCTCTTCTACGACTCCAAATTTTTGAACCATATCTGATAAAAAAGTTTTATCAATATTGTCATTTAAATGGCAAAATGTCACTTCGAGCGGAGGAGGTTCACCACAATAATTAGAGTCAATTTTAAATCTAGGTACAGGTAAGTCGAGTTGTTCTAAACGAGTCCAAATTCTTGTTAACTGTGACCTGGGATCTCGAGGTTGAACTTCAGGATAAGTCGGATCTCCCGGAACCATGCCATCATACCTGTACAACTTTGTCGCACCCTTTACCAAAAATGGGTCAACTAGTAACTTATAATTTCTTGGTTTCTGAGGCGCTTGAACAGCGGATGTATCTTTCTGCGAGTGTGGCGCATGGGTATGGCTATGTTTCGACGATTGACTCGAGTTTTGTGACGCACTTTGTAAATTTCCATGCGAATGACGATGACGATGCGAGTGTGCATGCGAATATCCATGTCCATGCCCATGTCTCTCCATTCCGTTCATTGCCTCCAAGCATTATCCACTCGCATAAATTGCTGTAAATAAAATTAATTCCAGAGAGTTACGCCGTACAAACACGAAATGTCACATTAATACGCGTAAATTAAAACGTCACGCCATTAATTAAATCTTAAAAACACTAACACACAATTCTAACGTACAAAATTACCAAGCTGCTCAACATTTAAAAAGCATAAAGCTACGAACGAGTAAACAAAAATAAAACACAATTAAAGACAGTCATCGAGAATGCACTTCTTAAAATAAAATATACAAAACCAATGATAATACAAAGAATAACAAGCACAACACTCGATACATGATAGAAACGTTCGTTCTTACTTTTAACTTACATCCAGTCTGTTTTTGTTTTTCCTGCGAGTTGTTTTGCTCGTTAATATAAGAAATTCATGTTTTCAATAAAACATAACCTCAAACATTACGAAGTTTTTAGGTTGGACCTTAGTACGAGGGAACGATGTGACAACCATTTCGTCGAAACAATTCTTTCTATTACGTATTTCTTATTTATTTTCTTCTATACGCTCCAATTGAATCGTGGTCTTTTCAATGGAAAACACAGCCCTTAAATATTATACAAAGTACGTTCCGGTTTTTTCAAAAACCTCTAATTTTTCAACTCGCACGTACAATGTCGTATTTATTTATATGGACGTCATATTTTTACATCAGCCTTTATACTCGAATCCTCTTTATTCCCCGTTCATATTTCTTCGTGAAAAATATAGAGGTTTATTGATACTACCTCTCCGACACACCAGCGCAAAACTGCCTCAATGTTTGACTGTTAAGCACAACGCACTGCGCCCTGATTTTTCCGAATTTTTCTCGACTAATAATCAGTAGTACAAACGGTGGTATGAAAATTAACTAATCAAACGAAACTTGTATCATTTTAACATAATATGTTAAATACGTTTACCGTGTATTAACAAATTCATTGCTTTGATAAAATTACGCCAACATATTCGGATGACGCCATCCTTGTTATAAAGAACATGACCGTTCTTTTCATCGTTCTGCTAAACATTATTTAACAATTCTTATAAACATTACGAACGTGAATAAATATCTTTTCTCTCTTATTTGCGAAACAACATTTTTAATATCCTTCCAAAGTATCGTTACGCTAAAATGTGTCCCAATCGAAAGTCCAAGTGGACAACTGAGCCAAATATTCAACATTTTTTTTATCCGTATCCTACTCTCTGTCTCGGTTCACAAATTTTTTTATCGTCGAAATGATTATTGGAAATTTCGCCTACCGCTGGCATTTCTTTATATTTACCAATCATTTTGCTAAGATAATTAAATGCTTAACAACAGTATTGCAAAATAATTGCTGAAAATCTTCTTCCCCATACAATCAGCAGCATTTAATCCACGTATTGGTCCGTTTCGATCTAGGAGAATTTTTCACCGACCTATCGGCCAATCAGCTTTCCGCCTTTAAAGAAAATTGCGCGTTATCGTGCGCGCATGAAACTTCACGGGCATTATACTTTATATCGAATTAATATCAAACATTTAAATGCGATATAATCTTCGCTGTTCGGATAAATTAAAATACCAACTTAATTTTACAAAATTAATATATTTGCCAGTCAATTATTAAGGCATTTAAATTTCACTGTTCCAATAAACGAGCTTCGATAAAGTAATAGACTAATATTTTTAATTCGGTAGATTAATTTTTATTTTAATTCTAATCTTTTTTGAAATTTTATCAAATCGATCGTTCCTGCGATTGGTTAAACTTATCGATATCTGCATCGCAACAAAAATTCCATTAGATGTTACGATTATTTTTCCTTTCGATATTATAATTCGTCGATTACTTACTTGTGTGTTTAACTTAATTCGGATATGAAAATTATTTTTATTCTTCATTTTCAGTAAGTATTAATCGCGCGTTGATCGTTTCTTTTTTATATGAAATGCAGCTCTCAAATGTTTATTGTATCCTGTTATGATAAGAATTATCATTATTGTTTATAGAAATCGTACTTAAGTTTTAAGTAAATTTTCCTGTTCGGTTGGCATTGGGTATGGTCCATCCGCAAGACGAGCAACTTAAACTAATATTTTGTATCTGTTAAATTCTGTATTATAAGCCGGAAATTCGGTGCATGTTCGAAGTTAATTCGCGATAGCTTTGTTAAGTTTAAATAAAAATTGCATTCAAAAATATGTCTTTCTTGAAAGACTTTTTCAAACGTTATATTCCAACCGTGAAAGCGGACGACGAGGAAGTGGTTGATCCTCAAAAAATACTCCGTGTAAGTAAAAAAGTTTGTTATATAATACTGGTATTGGAATAATTCAGAATTTAATTTTCCGAGGTTGTACACACATAATTATTAGTTGCTGCAATTATTGGTTTGTTCTTTTTTCCAGCATAATTATAGGAGCAGAAGAAATTAACTCTGTTTCGTTCCATGTATAAAAGTTATGTTAATTTTGATGCAATAATTTTGTTTTATTTATATTACTCTTTTTTTTTTAATTTAAACCTAAAAATTCTGTAGCCTGTTTTTCATAAAAAGAACATTTTTGTAATCGTACAGTTTGTATACCAATTTTGTTTTTAATATTTGTCAGTTAAAAGTCATTTTTGTGGCAGGTAAAAAATAAGTACAAATATTATTTGATAGTTGCAGCATAAAAATCTATGATTATTCTTTTAGGGAAAATGCGGAACAGAAGCTAAATGTGCTGCTATGCAACAAAAGCTTGACACTTGTAACGATCGAGTTAATTCAAGATCTAATACACAGGAAACTTGTTTGGAAGAATTAATCGATTATGTAGAATGCGTAGATCATTGTGTCTCTGAAACTCTTTTCAGTAAGCTCAAATAAGAATCGTACTTTAATTAAAATATGCGACCTTGTTATAAAAACATGTTATAAATTAACTAAATGCATTGTAGATGTATAATTAATGCTAGGAATAAATAACAATTTACCAACAAATATCAATTTCTATCGACGCTCCTTCATCTGTATTTAAAATTTAATAACTATAAATTTAACAAACTTTTAACAAGAATAATTATATGATACAGCAAAGTATATATAATATGGTTCGCATAAAATTATACAAATTTTTGGTATACTTTTTATGAGAAATGCATATGGAATGACACTTATTTTATTTACATATGGATATGTAACTTTTTTTTATCTTTTTTCTTTTATTTAAACTTTTTCTCATTCGGCACCTAGTTGTAGTACATCAAAACATACTGCACAAACACGCACTGGTTTATTTAATCCGAATTTTACGATCGGAACATCTTGATCGGAACATTTATTGCACAAAATTCGACCACAATGGCGGCTAGAAAGAATAAAAATAAATAATTTTGTATGAATCTTAAATACACTAATTTGTAAGTTTACGTAAGTACTTTATAGCTTCTATACCAGTGATGTTTCCTCATTGTGAGAGAAAATTTTGTACCGCATTCCAAACAAAGATCTTTATCGGCCCATGGTGCTTCTTGCGTCAAGGAATCTAGCAGTCTGTATAGTAATTGTTTTGTTGCTACTTGGTAATTGAAAATTGTAATTCCTTCTTTATTCATAGAACCTAAACATGCACCGGCCTTTACCAATGTACGACAAAGCTGGCCGTTCCCTTTCATATAAGCTATCAGTAATGGAGTATTACCATCCAAATCTTGAACAAAATATATCTCTCAATTTAATTTGTAATAAAATGATGAACATGTAATATTTCCATTAGTGTTACTAATTAAAATACAGCTGAAACACTTGCATAATTTTATATATAACACGTTATGTGCCACGTAAGTTACCGATCAATGTAAAAAATCAATGCTTTACATTCGGATTTAAAACTTTACGCAAAGATTCAGGTTTCTCTGAACGCACAACGTGTTGATATCTGAAACTAAAATATTTCTACATGTTACCTGCATTGTTTACTGGATACTGCGACATACATTCCAAGAAAAGTTCGCATATAGTTGCAGCATTATCCTTTCCGCATCTAGCTAACTCGTGTAAAGGATTTCTTCCTTTAAGATTTACCGCTTCAGCATCCAACGTGCATTCGGTCAAAAGTGTTCTCACCACTGATACGTGACCTTCTCTTACAGCTACATGCAACGCATTGTCACCGTCTGCATTCACTGCATCAAAATTGATATTGTTCTAAAATAAACAAGTAAACAAGTTAGCTACTTTTTTTTCTGTTATACTTTACATCTTTTCCAATAAATATACGAGTTACTTTACTCACCTGTAATAAAGCAGATACAATTGCGGCATGGCCTGCTTTTGCAGCAGCATGCAACGCTGTATTTCTGTTTGCGTCTGTATCGTTAACACGCGCACCGGCCAAAATTAAACTTCTTACCAACATTTCGTTTCCAGAAATTGCAGCGAGATGTAAAGGTGGAGTTTGCGTGACATCGTGAACTCTGGAATTTACATCTACCTACAAAATATTAATCATTCCATTACTTATGTATTTTGTCCTCTTTATTCTCTAAATATCTGTTTTAAAATTTATAATCAAAATACATTGTTACAGTGATATAATCGCTAATAAAAATTACATTCACCTGTATAGATAATAGGAATAATATGCTTTCCATGTCATTCTTTTGAATGGCAGTGTGTAAAAAGTTTCTCCCTTTATTGTCATATTGTTCAGCCGCTTTGGGTAGCCGTTCCAGTATCGCCTGTGCAGCTTTGTTGTTACGAAACGTTAAAGCTGTCGCAAAAGGCGTCAAACCTTTCTTATCCCGTTTATTTAAGTCTATACTAGGATGACAAAGTAACAAAGAAATAATTTGCGAATGCTGATTTTGTATGGCTACGTGAACCGGAGTTTTTCCATCTATATCTCGAGCATTTACATTAGCGCCATGTTCAATAAGCGTTTGTACAACTTGTTCTAAACCCCATTGGCAACACAAATGTAAAGGAGTACATTCGTCTCTCGCTTCCTCGCCTCCGGCATCATCTGGACCGGGTCTTCTAGGTGCATTTAAATCACAGCCACTGCAATGGATCAAATTTTTTAATTACAGTGTAGCCTTTGATAATACTAAATGCGTGCGAGTATGACATACCTCCTTATAAGGAATTGTGCAATATCTTCTTTGTTGTTATCAATTGCTCTGTGTAATAATGTTTGTTGACAATCATCTGGACCAGGACCCCAACAATCAGTATCTGCTCCATATTTAACTAGAATAGATGCTACATCCTCTTGATCAGAATCTAGAGCATCCCATAACGGACATCCTATGGAAGTGTCTACGCCTCTTTTACAAAGAGCTTCTACAACTTCGCCTAGTCTGCAGTGTACGGACAGTTGCAGTGGTGTTTCTCCATTTGCAGTCCTAAGTGAATAAAATCTTTTATTAAATGTATCATACAATTGATAAAACTGTACTTCAATTGAATTATACGTTTTGCTTACCTGGTATTCATATCCGCGCCATTTTCTAATAAAAATATCGCTGTCGCCGAATCTTCCTTCAATATCGCCTGATGTAACAACGTTAAACCTTCTTTATTGCATTGATTGATATTCGCTCCAGCTTTTAGTAAAGCCAAGACGATATCTTTACCCTTTTTAAACGGAGCTTTAATAGCCAGGCTCAAAGGTGTTTCGTTGGCGTTATTCTTTAAATTCAATTGGGAATTTGAATTAGGTGCGTGTAATAATTCCTCGACGATATCAAAATATAAATTCGAAACGGCGATGTGTATTGGTGCATCGCCCGTGGACGATGCAACTTCGTCG
The DNA here is from genome assembly GCA_019453375.1 of Ctenoplectra terminalis. Taxonomy (NCBI): domain Eukaryota; kingdom Metazoa; phylum Arthropoda; class Insecta; order Hymenoptera; family Apidae; genus Ctenoplectra; species Ctenoplectra terminalis. The sequence continues at coordinate 112,975 of SMSQ01011319.1, read as the reverse complement.
ACTGGGAAACCAGTTTTTAACAAAGCTCGCGTCAAATTTTTTAAACCAACTTTACAAGCTTCGTGCAAAACAGAATACTCGTCGTTATTCTTTTGCATCAAGTTGTCCTTGCAATAATCGATTAAGAACAGCGCTGCCTCCTCTTTATACTCTCTTATCAAAACGTGCAGCAAAGTGTCGCCTGTACTTTTATACACAGGATTCGGAGTCGCGCCTTTGGCTAAAAGTTTCTTAGCAAAAGATTCATCAAATGGATCTGTCTTCATTGCAATACACAACGGTGTGTCGTCTTCGTTAGTAGTTTTATCCAGCTTTATATTTTCGCATTCTAATAAAATATCAAAAAGTGATTCGTTTCTCTCCTGAATACAGTTATGTAAAGCGGTCCTGTAAAAATAAAAAAAATAATACAATAAAGAAGCGTACCATTTTAATTAAAGATTCAACCCATTTGAGGCAAAAAATTTTTCAGTTCATTCTTAAGCCTTGTTAGGCTGTGTGGTACGATACTAATTGAAAAACATTTGGTCGCAAAATTGTTAAGAATTTAAGAAGAAAATTGTAGAGGCCTGCGAGGGAAAGTGGTATCTTTGTTTAATGTGATTTAATAGAATCCATTAATAAATTATAAGGTTTTTTTAAATTGATACTGCCAGTTTTCAGAAACCAACGACGCCTAAACGAAAATTTCAGCGTCGGTCCGCAGTGACCGGCGTGGCGCTTAACGTGTTAATTTCTTTTCGTAAAAAAAAAAAAAAGTATTACAGACTTGAAATGGGTTGATCATAAGATAAAAATGAAGAAACAAAACTGTACCATCCTCTGTGATTTTGTAAATTAGGGTCGATACCAGCTTGAAGTAATCGAGACGCCACCGCTAACATATTCTCCGATTTATGTTTAGTTATCAAATGTAAAACGGTACACCCTTCGAGTTCCTCGGGATTCTTTATATCACGGGTATTCCCAGTAAGCTTCACAGCCTCGCATAACTGTTGCATATTTCCACTATTTTCCAGCTGTTCTATTATAAATTCAGCCGAATAAGAGTCTCCTTTATAAATAGCTGCTTGAAGCAAAGAAAGACCTCTTGAATCCTTCGCGCTTAAATCTGCTCCATGTTCGACCAAAGTGCGCGCCAGTGATGGCTGTCGTGTTTTCAGTGCAACATCCAAAGGCATCTCTCCTTTGTTATCGAGGGCATTGACGGCTTTTGTTAACTGAAAAAGATACATAAATAATCAAATTATCGTTTCAATGTACATTCCTTGCTTTAGATTAGTAATTTATATATATAAATACAACTGTAGGCGATAAAATTAAAGCGGAAGCCTGCTGATCGACTTTTTGTTGACACTATATAGATAACAGAAATATAATACCTAAAGATATTATAATAAAATAAAACAGAACCATATTGCAACCATTCCTGCGAATTTTAATTTAAACTCTATGGAGCTGTAAGAATACAACAGAGATATTCTAATAAAAGAAAACAGAACCATATTGCAACCATTCCTGCGAATTTTAATTTAAACTCTATGGAGCTGTAAGAATACAACAGAGATATTCTAATAAAAGAAAACAGAACCATATTGCAACCATTCCTGCGAATTTTAATTTAAACTCTATGGAGCTGTAAGAATACAACAGAGATATTCTAATAAAAGAAAACAGAACCATATTGCAACCATTCCTGCGAATTTTAATTTAAACTCTATGGAGCTGTAAGAATACAACAGAGATATTCTAATAAAAGAAAACAGAACCATATTGCAACCATTCCTGCGAATTTTAATTTAAACTCTATGGAGCTGTAAGAATACAACAGAGATATTCTAATAAAAGAAAACAGAACCATATTGCAACCATTCCTGCGAATTTTAATTTAAACTCTATGGAGCTGTAAGAATACAACAGAGATATTCTAATAAAAGAAAACAGAACCATATTGCAACCATTCCTGCGAATTTTAATTTAAACTCTATGGAGCTGTAAGAATACAACAGAGATATTCTAATAAAAGAAAACAGAACCATATTGCAACCATTCCTGCGAATTTTAATTTAAACTCTATGGAGCTGTAAGAATACAACAGAGATATTCTAATAAAAGAAAACAGAACCATATTGCAACCATTCCTGCGAATTTTAATTTAAACTCTATGGAGCTGTAAGAATACAACAGAGATATTCTAATAAAAGAAAACAGAACCATATTGCAACCATTCCTGCGAATTTTAATTTAAACTCTATGGAGCTGTAAGAATACAACAGAGATATTATAATAAAATAAAACAGAACCATATTGCAACCAATCCTGCAAATTTTAATTTAAAATCTATGGAGCTGTAACAATACAACAGAGATATAATAATTAGAGATATTATAATAAAATAAAACAGAAAGATTTAAAATCTATATAGCTATTTTCCTGAGGTATCCAAAACTGAATTGGCCATAAATTCGCGCCAGGATAAATCGAACTTAAGTTCATAAATTCAACGAGAAGCGATCGATAAAGTTTTAAGTAGAATTAATTAATTAGAAATTTTCTTAATTTCTTTAACATTTAATTGATGGTTGAGAACCACTGTTTTGATTTTATGCGAAATGTATACAACACGTACGCCCAACTTCCGTTGGGCGTGCACGTATTAGTAATACCCACATAATCGAAATTAAGGAATACATGAGTAGTGTGGAAAAAAAAAAAAAAAAACTAAGCGGAAAGAAATGTGAAGATTACGTTGCGACGCATCAGAAAAGATTGGCTTGTAAAGGATAGAAAAACCATGACGTGGTGCGTGATAAACATATCTAACCACAGTCAGCATCCGACCAAGCGAACGCATTTTGTCGTAGGACAAAGAATATCAGTTAATCGGAATACTCCGATCGCTACGTGACGTTTGGTGAATATTAATAAAAAATTATTAGGAATGTTTAAAAGTGTTTCATTAAATATGTCTCGTTTCGTGATCGAATACCAAACGTAGACATAGAATTTCTCACGATACTTTAAATCATTTTAAAACACTTAAGTATGAATTCGAAAGATCTGTTCTACATTGGTGAATCGATATTTATTTACAGCACGCACACCTTAGATTTGTAAGTTATTTTTTTTATTTTTTTTTTTTTCATTCAAGAATGAATACTTTTTTTTTATCATGTAATCATTTAATCAACGAATAATTGTTTTTACCAACTTTTTATTAGGTTTGGAATATATTGGAGACAACTGCAAGGCAATTATTATTATAATTATGTATGTTTCAGATTTACACGATGGTGACTATGAATTTTATGATAAATAAATATAAATAAAAATTGCACTGTAAAAGGTGTAAATAATATTGAGAGAATATTTTATTTTAATTGACTTCTACTTAATTGTAAATGAAATGACTTTCCAAATACGGTGGAAAAAGATCTTATTAATCGCTGCAATTTTTCTATGTACGTTTGACTCTGAAATATTTTAACCGAGTATAAAACATTTGATATTTATATTAGAAATGTTTTAATGTTTGACGTTGTGTTGGAATATTTTTAATTGTGTCTTTAAAATACTCGATATTTTTAGACACGGTAATTATACCAATAACTGCGGAAGGTATTGCATGCTTTAAATGTTTCGCGTCGCAACCAGGACATGAAAAAACTGATTTATTATGTTCCCAATTTGATGGAAGTCCTCGATTTCAAGTGCATTGTCCTTCGTCAACGCTTTGTAGGAAGAGAACAATTTATTCTAAGTTTAAGAGTAAGTAAATCTCTACTTTATTTAAAATTATAAGTTGAAAAAAATATGTTTAATGTAAGTTTTCATTCATCGCTTTATTTCCTTTGTCAGCATCTATAATCACAACAGTAGAAAGAGACTGTGCACCTCAAAAACGTACGCTACCAATCTATAGCGATAATATGTGGCAAAACAAAGAAGAAATTGTGACATCTGCTTACAAAGAAGGTTGCTTTATTGGTGAAGACAGAGGAGCACCAGTGGGTCCACCGGAATATTGTTTTTGTGGCCACCATTTATGCAATTCGTCTCAATCAATTAAAACCCTTAATGTATATCATATTTTTATACTGATAACATTATTAGTACTCGCTACACCATTATGATATTTTTTTTCTAAGTACTTATTACGATAAAAAAAATATTTTTTAATATATGTATATATATTTCATAATTGTTTATAAGCGATATAAAAGTATTGCTATAAAATAGTCCTTCCTCTAGCTCTCTACGTTAATTCTTATAAATAATTATGAAATTGTAATAATTTAAAAGGAAAATAAATGTGTGATAAAAACGCTTGAATAAAATGATATAATTTGCATTAACTATAATAATTATATTTAGTAATAACTATAATTACTTAATGGTTTAATAATAATAATAAAATTTGAGAAACTAATAAAAATAATAAAAAGAGTAAAAAAATCGAAGTATCAAATTTCGTAACTATGTTATAGTTGCAAATTACATCTATTATATATAAATAAACAAACATTTATAGTAATTAAAAATATTTCACTTACCCCAGAGTTATTTTCCACCAAATATAAAAAAACTACATCCTCCCTCATCAGTCTAACAGCAGCGTGTAATGGATATTTACTTTTAGTATGTAATAATTTATATAACAAAGAGCCAGGCATTTCTTTAAAATCTTCTCCTGTTAAATCTTCCTAAAGACACGAAATATACAATGTTAAAAAACTTGCAATTGTACAACTTAATATTATCTTAACTTACCCAATGTGCGGAAATCAAAGAACTGCAATGCTCTTTTAAATTCTGAGCACCTAATTCTTCAGCAGCTGCGTACAATTGTACACAATCTTTGAGTCCCACCATACCAATTAAATATTTTTCGCATTGTTCGACCAATTCTGTAAGTTGAAAATTAGATGCTGCTTTCATTAAATCTAACGTTAAATTCTCTTGAGAAACCTTTCCTGTGTATATCCATTTTAACAACACTAATCCAACATTCGAATCCAAATAAGTCCAATCTAAAAATATACGTGTATATTTTACTATGTATAAAGGATGTTTGGCTACCCTTGGAAAAGATTTTACAAAATAATTATACAAGCCAGAAGACCTTTTCCAGGAATAACTAAACATCCTGCGTACATAATTATTTTCGTTTTAATATATTACCTAAAATAGTTACTTCAGCAAGTATTGAATCGCTAAAAAAATCTGTCCTAGCAGACAATATAAATTTATGAGCTGGTATTTCCTGATCCCTTAATTTGATAGTTACATCGCTAAAGAAAAAAAAATAAATATCTATTAACGATAAAGCTTACGTATCAAAGTATGATTTAAAAAAATTCTAAACCTGTAACGTTGTTGGCTGTATAGCGATGCTATAGTTGTCAACAATCTACCGATAAATCCTGTCTCTTGTTTATTAGCAGTAATAATTGCATACTCTCGTTGAAGTTCTGTGTTTGTATTGTGTAAATTAACATACTGTTCTCGCAACAGGGATAAATGTTGTTGCCATTTTTGTGCTTCCGTAGAATCTTCTGAAACATTTGAGCTGCAAAGTAGTCTTTGTAACGTAAACAAATGTTTTCAACTTACCCATTATTATACGTGCAATTATTTTCACTCTTCTAGAATCTAGTGTAAAAATTATTGCATATCCGGCTTTTCAAGCTAATTCATATTCGTTCCACATAATCTGTTCTGAATAATAATGATAAAAAACGTTGAGTAATGGTTAGAGGTTTTAAGAAGAAACTTCTGACAATAATGCCGTTGTTTCGTTTATACTTAAAAAATATATTAATATGATCCTAACACATATCGTACGCCCACATATATTCGTTACATTTGTCATATACATACGTACATATTTTCATTTTTAAGGTAAATGTAGCCACACTTTTGAAAGACAGAAAAAATTCCTATGCAATCTGTACGAAAAAAAAAAAAAAAATTTTTTTAAACTTAAAATGCAAAAGTATTGCAGATAACCGAGATTGTCGATCAACAGATTTCTCGCGTTACGCTTTTTTGGTCCACTTTTTCGACTCTGTTCGGTTCACGGATTTGTTTAATTATAGCTAATCAAAAAAGATGAACGATATCATTACAAATTCGTGGAACTACTAGAAACGTTTGATAAAGATCATTCCCCTAGTTTTCAACTAGACATAATAATTATGATACGAACAGGTACGAATGGAACGAAATTGTAAAAATAAAGAATACCTTTACGAGTAAATAATTTAAATATGTTTTAATTGTATCGGCGAGACTATAAGGCGATATTAAATATTTAATTTATGCTTTCACAGAACAAGACATCGTTCTGCTAATCAAATTCGATGGAATTAATATTTGTAATTTATAAATTACGTATATAATTATATATATAGGTAAGATTCTGCAAAATCTTTAAGATCGTATGAATAATTCTTGTAAGTATAATAATAATGTTTTATAGTGAAAATATCTAGCATTAGATAAAACTTAGATAAGATAAGAGATGAATGTAACTATTTTCAAAAATTAATCGCGGTAAATATATTTAATTTTTGATTTTTAAATTTTTCATTATACAATTATACAATTCTTTATTAGTAACAATGTAGCACAGCAATATTGTTTATTGCAGCAACATAATTATATATGCATCGAGTACCTGAGAAACAAATGAAACATTATACACTATACATAATGTAAAATAAAATAATTAAAAATAAAATAATTATTATCGTAATAATAAATGCGTTGAATGTAATTTAAAACACGATTGTTAATTAATTACAGGTTGTATTGAAACTATCGAACAAAATTTGTCCAAAGACACTATTGTTTTATCAATATTACGAATCTCGTCTTGTTTTCGAATTACATACACAAATCTTCGCGTTAAATTAAAAATTGCATTGAAATAAAGATTTCGTACACGTTTTACTTATTTATGTTCATTTAAATTCAGTACAAGCAAAATTACATTTAAATGAAAATAAATTACAGATGCAGGTACTTTTACTTGGATTAAATGAAAGACAATGGTCTTAATTTGTTGAAAGAAATGGATTTAAATGAAACGAATGACTTATCTTTGAAAGGAGATATAGATAAATTAATGAAAATTTGTATTTCATCAACCAGAGAAGGTATTTACAAGTTAATTCATATATTACCCAACTTCAGATCAAAGTATTTGGTACTTATTACCTTTATTTTATTACAATTTTTGTTACTTAATTTTCATGACAATTATTATGTAATATTTACCTAAGTTTTTTTTTTTTTTTTTTAACAAGTGCATCTATGCAGTTGCAAAAAAATGTTAATACCTGTAAATTGATCACATTCGTGATATAAAATAACAAAGAATATGTGCTTCAGGTTTGTCAGAAATACTTCATAAACTTCAAGATTCTAATCAATCAAAGTTGACAATTGGAATGTTTTTTGAGTTCATGAAACTTGCGTATCAAGTTAATGATAATTGTGAAAGTTTAACTACGATATTAACTGCAGGAAATAAACTTGATTGGAACAAGTTGGCGAAAATTGATTTATATTTTAATACACAGAATTGCAATACCGCAGATGAAAAACATATTAATAGTGATGTCATGCAGAAACATAAAAATGCTAATGCAACAGAAGAAATTCTATCTGAAACGATTAACACCAATATTGAAAAGTCTGTGCATTGTATTTCATCTGCAAATGTACAGTTTGAAAATGAACAATTACATGCCTGTAATCAAAATTTAACAACCGATGTTGAAAGATGTAATAAAATTACACAGAGTCCATTGCATGGGAGAAATGCAAAGGTTTCAAGATCTGTAGACATGACAGAAAATTTTCTAATTTCATTAATTAAAACAAATTTAAGCGATGTGTTACACGAAGGTTTATTAGATTCAGTATTACCGTACATGATTCCAAAACCTACCATATCGCAGCCAATTATTAAAAAATCTATCACCAATACAGAAGCAAAGAAAAGTAATTCATTGAGTAGCAATATCGAAACAAGAGCAATTACAAATGCTCATAAAGAGAAAGAAAAGGATAAAAATAAATCAAGTAAGAGATCAACTGAGTAAGTATATTAATAATTAAAGCTAATTTAAATTTAACTTAATATTGTTATTAAAAATAATTTTTTATTCTATGCTTGTATAGAAATGAAGTGGAGATTCACGTTTGTGACGAGGAAAAGAACATTAAAAAAAATTTCCATTGTCCACAGAAACTTCTTATTCAGAAAATGCGTTATTTTGCTGATGTTACAGCAGGTCAAAAATTGGAGGAGATAGATATATCGGTTCATTGTGACATTGCAATATTCGATTGGCTAATGAGATGGGTGAAAAAAGATATTATAAAAAAATCTGAATGGCCAATTCTGGAAACTAATAATGTTATTCCAATAATGGTGTCTGCATCATTTTTACAAATGGAACCACTTCTAGAAAGTTGTCTGCAATATTGCCATGATAACATGTCTGATATATTAAAAACATCAACAGTTTTAACTGGTTTAGACGATAATCTTTTAACAAGGTACTTTTACCGGAGAATAATGTGCTTCTAAAACTTTTATTTCAACAGATGTATAATATTTCAGTTGCAGTTAATAATTTTTCTTCTTCAGATTAGTAGAGCAATTTACAAATGAAGATGTTGAAATATTGAAGGATAAAAAAGATAAAATTCAAAGCAAACTGTTCTGCAAAATGATCATGTCTCTCGTTGAAGTGATGCCAGATAATAAGAGAGGACACTACAGTTCTTTAGCTACGTTATTTAAGTGCAGTAAATGTGGAAAAAATATTATACAATCAGTTTCTAACTCTGTACCATGTATTTCAAATGCAATGAAAATTGATAATCATGGAAACATTCACAGCAAACACGTAAGGTATGATTCTAATACTTAAAGCCTTACGAGGTTTCTAATTATAATAAAAACTGTGTTTTTTTTAGAGACTTAACATGGACTTTAAACGATTACATTGTTACTCTCCGAATGGAGTTGCGTTCTTGGCGAAAAGTTTATTGGAGGCTGTGGGGTGATTGTCACTTTTTATTCTGTACCCAGTGTAATATATATTTTCCAATTCACCAGTTCGAGTGGTGCTGCTATCATGCAGAACTCCCACAATTTTTTATCAATGAACAACAGCGGCCTATGCCATTTCCCTTAGGCAGATATCCATGCTGTAGTCAAAGAGCGTACAAGTTTGAGATATTACCAAATCATGAAGGTTGTAGGTATAGGGTACGCATTTGTTAGTATCATTTCTTATTTCTGAAAGTTTCTAATATAAACTTTACGTTACGATAGAAGTAGTAGCTATTGAATTTTTCATTTATTACCTTTTCTCCTTCTTAGGAACACATTCCAGATATTAGAACACAAAGAGATGTTAGCATATTGAATATCTTTACAGTACATAGAGAAGTAATAACTATGGAACCACCACAATTATTTTTTCCAGAAAAGATTACTAGATTAGTTGGTCGTGATCCATCACTTTCACCAGGAAAATTGATGTGCAAAGATGCAATGTGGTGGACTGGCATAGAACTCACACCACAACGACCAAAGCTTGGTCTTTTAGGTAAATTAATATTTTTAAATCCTTAGAAATAATGCTGGTAACAATTTTCTCTTGTGTTTAGGTAAAATTTGGAACGGATCAGGATTTCGACGTTCGTCTCAAGCACAAGATTTACAAAAATCATCGCAGAGAATTTGTCAGCAAATTTCTATTACAACTGATACTTCGTCTATCGCATCCTCGATGACAGACAGCGACATAGAGGATGGTATTACGACTTGTGAAAATAGTAGTATCGATGAAGAATCAAACTATAGTGAAGAATCTCACGCGTGGTCTTCACTAAAATCAAAAAATAAAATGAAAAAAAAATCAAGAAATCAAGTTATGTGGAGGTAATATATGCTGTAAAGAGAAAGTATATATTATCTTGTTCTTTTAAAACAGTATGAATTAAAATGATTGTAGAAATAATGGTCGATCTTGGAATGGTAATTTAAATATAAGACACAACCAAGATAATCAAAGAGACTTTGAAGAAAATGCAGCTTTACAAATGATAGCACTACTAACGAAAAGGGTATCTGCAGATTTTTCTTCGCTATTGAAATCATCTAACAAATACAATCGGATAAGAAAACAATTAAATGGTAAATTTATTAAATATTAGATTTTAGTAAATACAACTTTTATTATAATTAATACTGTTGAAAGCAGGAGGAACTTACACGAGATTGGAAGCAGAACTTCGTGATCAACTAAATCAGTGTTACAAAAGTAAAAATATGACTACAAAGTATTTTCTACGTACAAAATTAAATAAATCATAAATATATCACACTAGAATAATTGTTATTGAATGTTTCATATGTTGTACCATTGTTTAGTAATACTTGTAGTATTAAACGAAAATGTTTTTATATATATACATACTTTTTTTAATTAAAAAAATCGAGAACTTAAAATATCTCTTAATTCTTGTTTAAATTTCACAATGAAATTAAATAGATAGTAATACTATACGTTAAAATGTATAAAAATAAATATTATAAACTAATTAAAGTAATATTTATATAAAAAAAAAAAAAGTACTTGTTTGTACTAATTTTTGCAATCCTTTGTAAGGAAAAATTGAGGTATTTACGGTTCGTTTTGCTTCTCATATAAATCACTTCTATCTAGCAGTTTGTTAAGTTCTTCCTCTGTAAAAACTATCAAAGATTGATTATAAAAATTAGTTATTAAAATAATATGAAACTCGTACATTAGAATTATGTATTTCAATGGTTTACCTTCATTTTCAGATGCAACTATTTGACATTCTTTTGATTCTAACAGCTTCTGCAACTCCAGTAAATCCGTTTTACTATTTAGATTTGTCCTAGTGTTTTTGTAAATTACAATTTTTTCTAAAACACGTTTTGCATCTGCACGATTGATAATTGATTCATCAATCGTTCCTTTGGTACACAGTTTGTATATCATTACTGGACGTGTCTGACCTATTCTGTGACAACGTGCCATAGCTTGTATATCCGCTTGAGGATTCTGTGAATGCGTTCAATTATTTTCAATCAATAAAAAATATAAAATAAGCATGAAAAGTAACGTACCCAGTCGCTGTCATATATGACAACAGTATCTGCTCCAGCAAGATTTAAACCAACGCCACCAGCTCTTGTAGATATAAGAAACAGAAACATTTCTGGATCTGCGTTGAACTGTTTAATATTTTCTTTTCGAGCTTCAAGTTTAGTCTTTCCATCTAACCTGACATATTTATAATCACGCAGCGAGAGATAGTCCTCTAACACGTCCAATATTTGTGTCATGGTAGAAAACAATAAAACTTTGTGCCCTTGCGGTTTAAGTTTCGCAAGCATTGCATCCAATACTAGAAGCTTCCCAGATGATGTAATTAATTCTTCATCTATTTTTGGCCAGCCCTCCGGGCCCAATGGACAGTGTATTAAATACGGATGATTTACAATTTTTTTATACAATATATCTAAAATAATAAAAGACAGGCATAAGAATAAAGTGTGTTAATGGTGTGAATATTCTGTTGAATAATAACTTACAACTTTGGAGCTGAATGTTAATAAAGAAGTCTCGATTACGCTCAGTAACGTCAGTATATTTTTTCCACAATAATAAATTTTGTTCGTTTCCAGGTTTCATCTGCTTCCAAACGTCACTCTCTATGCTATCTTCACTTTCCTGGTATGAACTACTTGGCGACATTTCTCTCTCAAAGTTTGTATTCATCATGTTAGTCGTATTTCTTAAAACACATTTTCGTTTAGGCCTTTGGCCATCCGGTGCGTATATAATTGGTTCATCTTCAATCTTGCTCAATTTATCTAGATCGTAATTTATCACAGCTTTATACAAATCATGTTGCAATTCTGTAAGAGGAGCGTATACAATTATTTCCTTCTTCGGTGGAACGTCTAAACAAACATCAGACTTTTTTCGTCTTAACATGAATGGCTGCAATATTTCACGTAACGATGACACTACATGTTTTTCTTCTTCCAGCTTTAACAATTTTTTATTTCTTTCGCTATGCTGAAGCTCTTTTATGTCGAACCATGATTCGAAGACAGCTAAATCGTCAAAAACTTCTGGTAACAAGAAATTTAACAATGACCATAGTTCCGATAAATTATTTTGTAGCGGCGTTCCTGTTAATAAAAGCCTGTTCATAGATTTACAGGATTTTAAAACCCTATAAAATAATAATACATTATGTTATTTCAAATTCAATGTTCACAGTAAATAATAATTCAATTTGAATAAACATACTTAATGAGTTGACATTCATAATTTTTAATTCTATGTCCTTCATCTACTATTATGTATCTACAGTGCAAAGTTCTAATAAAATTGCTTTCAAATAATGGCACTTCAAATGTAGTAAGCACAATTGGTAGCGTGCTATAAGTTTCTGTAATTCTATGCTTTTGTTTAATCTTTCGTTTCGCTATAGATCTTTCCTCCGGCGATCCATGAAATAGCACAACAGGTAACTTCGGTGCAAATTTCTCAAATTCCAACATCCAGTTTGGTATAGTAGAGAGAGGAGCAATTAATAAGTATGGACCATCTTGTCGTTTCTCAATAAGATGACACAGCAAGGCTATAACTTGAATTGTTTTTCCAAGCCCCATTTCATCGCCCAAAATTCCATTTATACCATTTTCATAAAGAATTCTTAACCATTGGAATCCTTTTTTCTGATAATCACGTAACTCTCCATTGAAATATTTTGGCTTTTCAATAATAATATCGTCATCCTCCTCTACTTCACTTTTAGAATCTTCAATTAATTCATTTTCAATTTCTTCCTCGCTTAAATTCAATTTGTTCTTTTCCATACTAATCTTATTCTGTACCTAAAAATTTTACGTACAACAATAAAAAAAATAGTTATAAAAAATGAATAGAAAAAAAAAATTGTAATACAGTATTATATTTATTTACATTTTGGGATATATATTTTTGTACATCTTGGTTTTTTTCCTTTCTTTTTTGTGGCGCATTTTCATCTTTGAAATTTACTTTTTTCCCAGTATTTTTTACAACTTTATTAGCATTTTTTGCTAAATTATTATTTATTTTATCCACAATGTATGAAGCGTAAAATTTGCTTTTATTTAACAGGTGCATTAATCGTTTGTACTGCTGTTCTTGCATTTCTTTATTATATTTTTCCTCCAATAATCGTTTGTTTTCATCTTCTTTAGATCTTCTTCGTTTTTTATCTTTTTTCTTATTATCTTCTAAGGGCTCATTATTAAATCTTACATTGTCCACAATGCTTTTTGATTTGTTTTCCCCTAAACAAAGAATAAAAATAATATAAGCGCACGATAAAAGTTATCAATTAAAAACATTATGAAATAAACAAAACCAATATATATTGTTTCACCATTACAGGAGATTCTCTTATTATAATTATTATTTTAAAGAAAAATATTGAGTTTTACAATTATTTTATAACTCAATACAACTTTAAAAAATAATTGATCAAAAAAAGACAAACAAAATATGGGTGAAATGAGCGGAATAACTTTTAAAAACATCCAATGATTTAAGAAATAAATGTAATCTTTGTGTTAAACTGTGTGCTTAAAATAACGTCGTTTATTATTTGAAATGACTAAAATTTCTGCTATAAATATACAAAAGATTTCTAAAAATATATATTCTATTCCAAAATTTCTTTCTGCATGATTACATTTTATTAAATTTATATTCATACATGTGCCTTTGCCAACAAATTTTTTACCTGTAATCAAACTGGTATCTTCAGAGATATCAATTTTCGTATCACCATTCACGTTTTCCATTTTTAATAAATACTTAAAAACAATCTCTTTTACACCTGTGTCTCGCAACGGACAACTTTAAACGAAGAATAAGAAGACGTTAACGAAATTTAAGTAACTACATACATGCATGCGAACTTCTCACGTATTGAGTAAATCCCGCCAAATGTAAGCAAGTTGTGCAACATATTGTACCTATATAAAGAGTAACTAAAATAAATCGTTGAAAACGAACCCGAAGAAAAAATTGACAATATTAAAATATGAAGGTATTTGGCGCGTAAAAGTGATGAATAAATATTTTCGAATAACATAATATTATATAGGAAAATAAAAATGAATAAAAGAGAAGCACCGATGCATGGATTTCTAGTGACTTATTTTTTTAAGTTTTTTTATTATTATCAGGATTAACAGGTATATCTTAAAATCGAATTAAAATTGTGCTATTTGAAATGCTCGAGTATTTTTTATATATTTATTGAATCTTAATAATTCTAGAATATAATGTATTAACAATTTTGAGCTTACAGGAAATTGCAGGTTCTGACAATAAGTAGGGGAATTCCAGCAGTTCGAGGAATCCATTCAAGAAGACCAAATGAATTTTAATTTTTATCGTGAAGAATTAAAGCTGCAATAGGATTAAATGTATGCAGTAAAACAGAAAGAAGCATGTATAAATTTACAATCAGCAGAAACTTAAGCTAGAAGCGGAGGAATTTAGATTTTTCTAATTTCAAATCTAATTTGAAGTCGCTTAATTCCACCCTTTGAAAATTGTTTATAATTAACAAACCACAAGGAGAGTATGAACACGATTGACTATTAATTAACGGTGGAACGTTATTTTTTAACACACCACCTTAAAAGTTCATAAAATATAGAAAATTATTTATCCGGTTGTACCCTTAAAATTGTTAATAAATAACAATCTGCAGAAATCTAAGCAATTGTTTATTAGTACTAACCGATTATACTATGTTATACAATATAGAGAATGCATAAATCAATTGCAGATTGTTATTAAAGAAATGAAAAATGTACAGAGACTCAATGTACTAAATACTGGTATCAAATTTACAGAGACTCAAGAGACTACATACTTGTACGAAGAGGAACAGTTTTGAAATGGTTTATGGAAATGAACTACAAACGGAATATTATTAAAATCATTCGACCGCTCTTCGTCATCACACCATCATCGCACACGCCAACGCAGCGTTATCGCCGTGGTGTGATCAGCGGCGCTAATCAATCAGCGAAAAATCACACGACCCTGTCGATGTTTAACGCGTTGAGCGCCGCGCCGGTCCCTGCGGACCGACGCTAAAATTTTCGTTTAGGCTTCGCTGGTTTACAAAGACTGACAGAATCAATTTTGAAAAATAATACCTTGCGATTCATTAATGAGTTCTGTTAAATCACATTGAACAAAGATATGACTTTCCTTTGCAAACTTTTACAATTCTCTTCTTAAATTCTTAACTATTTTCCGACCAAATGTTTTCGAATTAGTATTACAGCGCACAGCCTAAGTCGAGCAAAATCAGCGTGGCGTTTAACGTGTTAACTCCTTAACGCCGGGCAAGAATAAGACAAAAATTGCGCACAGAGCCCAAATTCGATCTCAATCGTACGACTAATAAAAATACAGCATGAAAACGACAATGTCTCCGCTCATAATTTCAATATCTGCACGCTTGGAACGTATCTCTACTCGAAATTACGTCCCGAATGTGAAACACGCGCTAAATTTCCGATGATTAACCCTTTGCGGTCTTATGTCGAGCCAGACTTTTCAATTTTGGAATACGAAACATATTCTTTTACATTAAAATGTTGCTTAATGGAAAACTTTCTATCTAGATTTCTTACTGGTAATGAAAATGTGAAAATTCAGCCGAATCATCGACACTTTTAAAAAGTACATTATCGAATATGAACTAGTTAAGTTAAAGTATCGAAAGTGGCCCGGACCGCAAAGCTTTAAGTTATGAAATGCATTAGACAAGTAATTCATGTTACTGTGCGTAGAAACACAGCTCGAGGTACGTAGCCCGGCGTCGAGGAGTCGATGCTTTAACGCTTTTAACGTTTTTCGTTGGCGAAAAGAAAAAAATATTCCTACATTTCAATATTTAAGAACTTCTTTTATTTTTTAGAACATTGGACGGGCTTCGTATACTTTGTTAAACCCTCAAAACTGAGCATCCAGTTCCTCCATACCGTGGAATAGGAAATTCCTCCAAAAAAAGGTGCCGCGGTAAACGTGTTAATTTACTACTTCACGTTTCTCTACCTCCGACTATATCTGCATAAGCACATTCTCAATAGTTTCCCACTCCAACTTAATGACTGTGACGTCACTTACCCTCACCTTTGGCCTGAGCACTGCCCGTGGGCAACGGCGGGCACCCATGCCTGCCGTAGGCCAACTCGAGCGAGTCTGAAGAAGATAGGTCTGTTCTCCAGCTCGTCTGCGCTGTTACTACTGTTCGGTTTAACGCTGTTCACAAGTGTGTATTATGTTAAGGATAATTGTCTGGCATTGTACACTCTCAAAATGTGAATGACAGCTAATTACTTTGTTCTGGCATCGATTATGAAAGTCATTTACGGTCTGAATAATCAGATATACGCACATAGGCTCACGATGGATTGAATTTCGAGTCGGGTTACTTAAATGTTAAAAATTAAAGGATGGATGTTACAGATAATTCCGATGAAGCTTTAGACCCTCGTATACAGGTAATTGTTTTATTTGTCCGGTGTTTTGTTTGCGTTGGTAAATATATATTTTTTTTAAAGAGGTATCCGTTTGTTGTAGGTTATATGCGTAAATAAATGATTACTAAACGCGAACGTAACGCCTAATACAGCCTGGTACCATGTTCTACTTTGCTTTCACTTTGTTTTCGTTGTCAGTTTTCGTCGTGTAAAATGTAACTAATGCGTTGTTTTGTTGTAAACTGTTATCTTAATAACGTTGTTATAATAATTGTTCGTTATATCATATTTAATTTTGCAAACAATGTGTAACCTACGATCGCAAATTGTTGCTTCGTTAGTATTAGTGGGTAATTAATATAATTATCGTTACTGTAATTATAATTGTTATTTTAACGAATAGTTGTTACGGTGACAATTATTAATCTATTATCGCTGTAATTTATTAAAATTAGAAATTTGTTTAATCTCTGTCATAACATAGTAAATTTTCAGTTTCCACATATATATAGAATTATTATAGTAAAAGAACAAATTGTTGGTAATGCGAATAATATTTTATTTTAATCATACTTATGTATTTATTAAGGAACAAAAAATATAATTTTAATACCTGGAAGTATTTTTATTAAATTAAAAAAAATATATCTTACAAGATATATTAAAAATATTTATAACTCGTTATAATGTAGATTATTTAAGACACGGAAATTGAAACATTGTACTATCGTTATTATTAAACGTAGGATCTGGTAAAAGTTGTTGTAATAGTAGTAATATAAACGTTTAATAATTAATTGAATATTTTCAGATTGAGTTGGAGAATTTAAATGACGCAACAGATGATATAAACAAACTTGAAACTGAATTGGATGTAAGTTATGTCATTAATTCTTTTACATTGAAATTTATATTTTTTTATGTTATATATAAGTTATTATAATTCTATTTATTATTTAGGAAGCTCACACTGCTTTTAGACAATTATTATCTGAAACTACGAAAAGATTAAAGGAAATATTAAATAAAGTAGGAAATAGTTGTGTTGAAAAAGCAAGGTGCTACTATGAAGCATTTGAAGTAGCACGTCAAGCTCAGGTGAGAAGATAATTAAATTAATTAACACATTTCAAGAGATAATTAATAAAACACTTTACACAGATAAAATGCCAGCAACAAGCTCAACTATTTCAAAGGGCAAGCGAAATTCATGCAGCGGCAAAAGAAACAGTGACATTAGCTGAAAGTAGATTTATATTGCATCAACATGAATGGAATTTTGATCAAGCATGGCAAGATATGCTAAACCATGCAACTCTTAAAGTAAGTTATGTATATAAAACAAACATGTATATACACATAATATATCAATAAAATTTAATTCCACCAAATAAATGAGGAAAGAATGAAAGAAAAAAAATATATAATTTAATTAATTGTAATATATTTTGGCTTAGGTAATGGATGCTGAAAATCAAAAAGCAGAATGTGGTAGAGAACATTTTAGAAGAGCAGTGTTGTTTCACGATGCCGAGAAAAGATTGCTGCAGCTGGAAGAGAAACACCGCCGCTCCATAATAAAAGCACGACCATATTTCGAAGTTAAAGCACATTGTGATCAAATGTTGGCAACGCAAAAAGAGCGAGTCGAATGTTTACAAAAAGCAATCCAAGATGCAAAGACTAATTACGCCACGAGTCTCCGTAGATTGGAGGAAATTAGTAATCAAATACATCAACAGCGTCAGGATTATGGTACATTTATTACCTGATATTACTTGGATAAATAATTTCCTGCAGTTAAATTTTTTAATCTACAAATAGAAATGATACACAAATTATATTTTCAGATTTTATAGCTAACGGACCTCGAGAACCAGGTGTTGGTGCAGAATTGGTCAGTCCACAAAAGACTGCGAATTATAATACGGAATTTAATCAATTAAATAGCAATAAACTAAAAGATATTACGAATAATCAACTCAAGAAGTACAATAGGATACAAGATTACGATGTTAGCAAAACGTTTTATAATTTTGATCGGGATCAAAATTTGCGGACCAGTTTTTAGCTGTTATTTTATTGCAGAATACGTGTCAATTACAAGAAGATACCGAACATCTTGGAAAAAGATCAGTCGATGGAAGCGAGGCAACCTCTTCTCAATGGGAATTAGAGCTAGAAGCTAACATGGAGAACCTGAATAATTTATCTTTCGAGAATTCTGTACTCGATCAGGACAGTAAAAATGGAAGTATATCCAATTTACAATTTTATAACGAGGGAAGTACAAAATCGAACAATTTCCCGCAAGAATTAAGTTACAATCTTTTGAAAAGTAGAGACTGTTCTATGCAAAATTTAAACCAGTCGAAAAAATTGTCGCAGAATCTTCAAATTCTGAAGAATCCATTTCTAAACATGTCTCTAATGACACACTTTGAAAAATCAAACGAAGCAAAGAACGAAATTACTGATTCAGTAATGTTAAGCAAGCATAAGATTAATTTAAAGAATAGTATATCAAAATCGTTAACCAATAGTCCCATAAAAACAAATATATTTAATTTGGGATCGAAATTTACGGAGAAGGGTATACGTCAAAGTATAGCGAAATACGTGCCAAATAACGTTTTCAATTTTGGCTTTAATAATAATAAATCTCAAAGCAGTAACGACATTAATATACCTTCTAATATTGATACCAGTTCTATAGATAACCATGAAAGTTTAGATGATATTGTAGATGATAAGACTGATAATCTCGAGTTTGATACACATGTCACAAATTTAGAACATAACGCGCAATCGTTTACAATTAAAGAGGCTGATGACGATGGCCTAAATGCTACAACAAACTTGCATCGTGCACAACTAAATAATTCTAGCAACATAATGTCAGAAACAGAGGTAATTTCTGTAAAAAAATCATTTAGGTCTAATTCCACGCAATTTTTATCTTCTAGTGTCGGTTCGTCACCGGTAAAAGTAAAACAGATTGTAAGTTTATCAAGTGAAGATCCATCGAATAGAAAGTTAAATAGTGATTTTAATAAATGTTCTACTGGTAAAAAATCAGTAGAAAAGCGATCAAATGCCAACGAATTGCCATTGTTATCGTTATTTGATAAAGATAATTCGTTGGGAAATAGCAAAGGTAAAAGTTATAGCATGATTAATTTAGGCGAAAAAAGTGATTTTGTGTCTGTAGATGATTTACACTTAAGTAACATAAAAACTTTGAGTACAGAAAGATTGGCATGTTTGAAAGATTCATTCGTAAGAACTACGAGATAGAGAATGAAAATTTAAAATCAAATTACTGCAAATGTGATATATTATAAATCTGATAAGTTTGTAATAAGTTTAAATGTTATTTAATTTTGCAAATAAAATTGTGGTAGGTTTTTTTTGTTTTTAGTTTTGTAAACATTCAATACTATCGATTTTACAAGTTAGTTTCGCAAGTAGATATAAATGCGTATTATTTGTCAAAAGAGAAAACTTATAACAAAGAACTGTTCAAGAATTGCATTATATCAATGCAAGATATACGTAAGTCTCGTACATCTTAGGATGTAACTGTATGGTAAGAAAATATTGTGTCAAAAAATTTACACGTTCATGATCATATTTTACAAGTACATGATTGGTACTTGTTTTCAATTATCCGTTAAAATATTTTTCATTATTTTTCATTACTGTTCCTTTCCAACGTGCTTTATTAATTTTATATTGCTTTACTCAATTGTGCATGTTTATTATCGATTACCATGTTACACAAAATTTTGTATTTATAAAATGTAACAACATTTTAGCGATACCTATTACATTCTCGATGCTTCTAACTAGAGCGCAATTGTATTACCAAAATGCTATATTAACAAATTTGTAGCTATTTTTATTACTTTATTATTAGTGTGTTATTATAGTTCAAGTAATAGCTGGAAAGATCTGAAATATTTTGCAAACTTTTTGAATCTTTTTTTTAGATTAAGAAATTTGATTTAAAAATTACTGTGTACCGACAAACGTTCAGAAGTAAAAATTTTAATAATTTGATAAAGCTACCATTATTTATGAAGCTTTACACTTTGTGATGTCCTTTGAATTTATTTAAAAGATTTCAGTGGTATTTATAGAGTTAAAATATTGCACTAAAATTATCTTTTTTTAAATTATACTTCCAGGTACAAACACGTATGATTACTGTACGCTATTTAGTGTAAAGTAGTTAGTACTTTGATAACAGTGATTTTTGTATATAGCATTAATTTTTTAAACGAAGATTTATTAGCGAAACGATTAATAGGATTTATCGTGTGTATCTCGTACAAGCTATGTTAATTTTTATATAGACTGCTTGTAGTTCTGTATTGTTCTTTCAAAATGTATATTATGTAACAGGATTTGATAAAAATTCCATTGTTTGTCTGTACATCTAATAAAAAATTTCAATCCATGGAATTCTGAATAACAAAAAAAAAAAAAAAAA
>SMSQ01011319.1:79862-91585 GCA_019453375.1 Ctenoplectra terminalis | reverse complement strand
AAAAAAAAAAAAAAAAAAAAGAAACATTGATACATGCATTCCGTTGATGCAGTATGATTATACACTTCCTGTAATAGGGCAAGTTAAAGAACTTTTAGAAGATTTTATGTAGAAAAAGGGATAACATCTTTTGTAAAAATGTAATCAGTGAATTAAAACTGTATGTAAAAATGAGCTTGTAACGTTTATCAATCATTAATAAGATAAAATTAAAGTTAATTTTGTTTTTATATACTTGTATTTATTATTCTTCTTGTTTAATTATTAGTTCAAAACAGTTTTAACTTCTAATACCCAATAGACAGCTATGTTAAGAATAATTTATCAGCGTCAAATGTCTATTCATCATGTGTATAAAAAATAAATTAACATCTAATCAATTTTATATACAACACAAAAGTTGGACAATGATTTTGCAATATCGATTCGTTAATTTTTTAACGTCTAATTATAAACAATGTAGATAAAATAATCGATACAAACTTTTTTTATAGTTGTTGAATTATTCTCTGGGTAAGAATTCGAAAGTGAGACGAATAAAATTCTACCCAAAGCTTTACAAAAAGTGTATGAAAAAATTATATAAATGTAAATTAAACTTGAAAAAATGTGTTTTTTTTTTTTTAAAGAGTTCTTAAATATTTGAAGGTATCGAAAAGTGACAAAGAAGATAGGTGTCAAAATGGTTCTTCAAATCTAATTGGAAAATCATGCGTATCGTAGTTTACATCGTCGATCAACGTAAAACGTGTTCGAATAATAAATTATAGAGAGTCGAGGACAAGAATTTTTCATTAACAAACAGTTTATCTGCGTGTTAAAATTATCTACTCAATCGGAAGTATCGTTGAAGATATTTCGTTGAAAATAATTTGCAAAACGATTGAAACCAAGGAAACTGTAGAATTTTCGTAAAAATAACTTTCCACGATACGATATCGTCGACACAATTTAGCAATACTTTCGAATCTGGTAATTATCTAATTTCTTCACTGTAAAAAATCTATTATCGTCATTCCAAATAGATTATGTGTACTATTAAATCATTTAAGATAAATTCTGAACTTCCTTCTCTTCTTAATCTATAAATAAAAAAAAAAAATAATTTGATATATACTTAATCAGTTATTTATACATCTTAATGATAAAACTACTGGTGAACGTAATAATGATTTCAGAGAGCAAAGATAGTTTTGTAATATAGTTAAGTTATTTTAAACATTATTGTTCTTTTCTATGCCTAATTATTCTTTTGGTAAAAATTCGAATTCGATAATGAGACGAATAAAATTCTATCCAAAACTTTACAAACGTGTATGACAAAATTATACGAATGTAAATTAAAATTTCTTTTTAAAGAGTTCTTAAATATTTGAAGAAATATTGACAAAGGAAACAGATGTCAAAATATATTAAACATAGTATCGTAAAGAGACGACGAGTAAAAATTGTTTTGGAAGAATGATCGGAATTAAAAAGGTTACAATAATCATGAACGTTTTACAGCAACGAGAACCTGCTGCGCTAGAATCCCGATACACGAACATTAAAAGGGTTATCGTTCGGTGTGATATACGAGCTGACCTCAGAATCCAAAGAAAGTAATGGAGAAAGAAAATTACCGAGTTAGCAAAGCTAACTGCAACTCGATACAGAACCAGAATGAGGCACGTGATCTGCAATTAGTAATTAAAGAAAATCAATAGAAGATAATTAGCATTTAAAGAATAATAGAAATCTATTATTAACTCTTTGCACTCTTATGCTGGACAATGTATAAAAGATATTCTTTTATACCGAAATTAAATTTTATCAAAAATATAATTGAGGCAAATTCAGTAAGCTTTTGAAAATATTTTATCAAGTACGAGATACTGAGTATAACTAAGAGCGCAAAGGGTTAATATAATAACGCGAAATGCGGAGGAACGCAAAAGAAAAAACAAAGTTTTGAATACCGTTTTGACTTCACGATAGGGAGACTTAAAGAGTATTTAAAAAGTAACGATTTAGGATTTAGTTAAATGTAACAGTAGCATGAAAGAATTCTTTCAGCGTGCAGAACCGAAAGAACAGAGTGACGAAACGGGGATACAAGAAGACAAATATTTTAGGATCGGAACGACCAAAGAAAAAGAAATAAAATGCGAAGACAGAAAGGAAGATGAGGAGTTATCGACGCCGCGAGGGAATGCAATACTTGGACTCTGTGCTATTTGTCATCTTACTCTTGGAAACATAAATTCTAATCTTGATCAAAATGTTCCCTGTTCCAAGGGACACGCTTTATGTCAGAGATGCATTCAGCATTTTACAGTTCAATCAGGTTGATTAACAAAATATTTTCAAATCATTCTTACTATCATTTCAACAGCACACATAATTTTGGATACTTGAACAAAAAAATAGAAAGCACTTTTTCTATTCTTTTTATAAGAATATTCTTTATATACCACCTTTTCATTTTATCTAAAAATTACACTACGTATGCTTAAGTTTAAATAAAATAAAATGAACTTAACTTTAACCAAAGAGGTACAACTGCAAATTACATGTTGCAGATCCAGGGTGCATTCTTTGTCACGCACAGTATCAACAATCGAGCATAAATTTATCGCGAGAAAGCAACGTCAGTTTAAATTCCACATACACGTGTTTAAAGAGAACGCAAATTCCGCGACAGCAATCGGAGTACCATTCGAGACATCATCAACGGCCACAGCAATGCGTTCCTATTAACATTGAACAATCGTATACAAAATCTTGGAATAAAAATTATTCGCCTGCAGTAGCAAACATTGAAAGAAATACATTGGGATATTATAATGATAATTTTGAAGCCGCTTCTGACAATGAACAAATTAGAAATCAAAATAATGAAGAACGAAGTACAAATAATGGCAAACAGAGGCAGCAGCAAAGTTATTGTAATTTATTTAAGAAAGGAAATGCAGATTTATACATATCCGAGGCAAAAGTTAACGGACAAATTACCGCAGAATGTTCTCGTAGACCGATCCGTTGTCCGCGAATTGATTGTGCAATAAACGTAGCTTTTTCAGCGTTAACGCACCATTTTATTTTCGATCATCCGGAAGTACCTATCTTGAACGTGGAGCCAGGTATTAAAAGTACTCTCATCGTCGGTTTCAGTGCATTATCTTCCGATTCCAGTCGTTGCCTGGCTCTCCTTTTAGTTTCCGGTAAACTCTCGTGAGTACAAACAAGTATATTAAGTTCTTATGAAACAAGAATTTATTGCTATTATTACACATAAATATAAAATAATTCATTCAGAAACAACTACATGTAAATGTATCAAATATTATATATTTTCTAGCATACTTTCGAGCATTGCAGTAGAACTAAAAATTGATAGAACAAAATTTTTTATTTTTGTTCCTTTTTTTTTCATCGTTAATAGCAATGAAAAGATTTTAGATGTACAAAACGTTTAAGAAATATAATAACACAAATCTTTAAACTAAGAGATCCTGTTGCGAGATTGTTCAACGGTGGTCAAATAAACCCGAAATATCGAAATCGTTTACCATTACCAGTATTGGCCGCTCGGTTACATTGTACAGATAAATATATATCTAACGAGAAGATTAATAAGAATAAAAATTTTCGCGAGAAAGAGATAATTATCGCTTGGGTCGCTGGATTGGATATTGGAAACACGACAGACAAGCTTTTATGTAGTATTCAGGTATATTATATAATTAAGAAAATGAAAATTCGATTAAACAAATGATTAATAACTATGTACATAATAAATGATATGTGTATAATAAGAAATGGGCTACTTCCACAACAGGCTGTGGACAAGATTGATAATGAAGGCTTACGTTCCCTAACATACACAGGTCCGGTGAACTCATTAAGAACAGCTCAATGTCCTCAAGACATTTTTTCAACAGGTGACTGTATAGTTCTGCACGAAGGTCTCCTCAATCACGTTACATCAGATTGTGCTACACTCAATGTTAATGTTACTGTACATTAAATATATTACAAAAGTGTATAGATATATAAAATTAAATTCCAATATTCCCATTGACGGTGTTAATAATAATACTTACACAGAGAACATTGTATTTTTTTTTACGTGTATCCAAATATTTGGATACCGTTTGAAGTGTAATACTATGTGATAGTACGTTATTATTTGAATATATGCATAAAATGCAGAAAAATAGAAAACTATGTCTTATATGTTATAAGCTCGTCATAGCAGGAGGCCGGGCATACGCTTTTGGAATGAATCCATATTTTCGAGTTTTAGGCGCATATGCCCACAACCAACCATCTACAGTTTGATTTCCTAAATCCGCGTATATCCAGTCAGCTCTTCTCACGGATAAGTCATCTGGCGCCTGCGCCTTATAATCATAAAGTACAACTAATTCCGTGCCGTTTGTTTCATCCCGAAAATCTCGTAAACCTTTCTGCTGCAGTGATTCATTTCCTGGCACATTGTTATTTCCCTTCCCTTAAAATTAAATATAAATTAAGGCTAGCCAACTCTTGATAAAACTATGCAAATGAAATGAATAGCGGCAAGTTTTGTCGAAATCCTTTTGGAGTTCAAATTAATTATTTTTTAATTCAATGTAAAATGTTTTTTTAATTTCCATGAAAAGAAATAAAGACCAACCTAAGCTATGTGTTTCTGTAGATGTTGAAGCTACGGTAGTAGTAGTGGTGGTTGTAGTAGTTGTTGTTGCATACGAGTGCAGAACATGTCCTGGATATACAAATCCAGATGGCACAAATCCTTCATTACCATCGCAATGTCTGAGTACCCAAAACCAATCGGGATCATCCCGATTGAGTACAGTTACAAATTCACCCCTTTCTACGCTAACGTCATTTTCATCTCTGGCCACAAAAGTATAAAGTACAATGTATCTTCCAGCTGATGGATCCTATAATGTACATCGTAGAAAAGAAACATGCTACATGTACTATTCTGATAATCATTAGAACACAGTATTCCAATTATATATTTGTACATATACCTTGAAGAAAGGATGTACATCTGGCTGAGAGGATATAGTCTGAATAGAATTTTGAGACTGTGTGATATTAGATCGATTAACGTTTACATCAGCGGTGGTGACATTACGCGCATAACTTTCACAATCTGATGCAGATCCAGTGTCGGTTTGTTGTGCATCTATCGTTTGTGAACGACCTATACCGGCAAAATCACAATCAGTCTCGTTAGATCTCGGCAATTTTTTTTTCACATTGTTCATAAGAGTAGCAAGCGTTAATTCAGCAAGCTGAGACGTGTAAGGTGCACAATACGAATGTGGTACAAAGCCTTCCATACGTGTATCAGCTGCTATTACATACACCCAATCATTCTCTCTATATAAAACATTTACAACCTAGAACATGCAAAAATCAGAACAAAATAACACAGACAAAGATGTGTTTTATCTTCAACATATAGAGAATGAGAATTACAATTAACAACAAATTTTTAACACACAATATTTATGGATTGTAGAGCGAATGAATACATAATTAAAACAAATAACACACAAAGTTATTCACATACATTTAAGATCCATTTAGAAGATACATTGTAAGAAGTTACTAACCTGGCCACGTTTTACTTGAAGTTCATCATCAACGCATGGTGTAAAATCATGAACAATGACCATTTTACTATCCGGTGATAGTCCATTTTCTTTTTCTATACCTACTCTGACTAATGTCTCAATGCTAGCACTTCCTGTTATACGACCAGGAGGTAGCGGTACCTTTGTTCCCAAGCCAAGTCCTGTACCTCCTGCTCCAGAACAGTCCTTTTCCAAATTAAAATTATGTATTCCAGCTATATTACAAAAGTTTAAAATGTTTATTATTGTATTTTCTCTGTAACGTGTATCTTATATGATAATTAATGATTCATTGTATGAAATTATGCGTTTGAAATAAATCTAAATACATTGCATTTTTTAAGATGGTAAAAAATGTTTGCAAAATATATTAAATACATTATACTATGTAAAAATTATTCTGTTGGTTTTGCAAACAGCTTTTAAACATTTTTATTTAACAAATTTTGATCATATTGTAAGTAAAATTTTTATTTTCCAATAAAATTAAGCAGGTACATACATTATTATTTTATTTCGCTTAAAATATGATAAAATTTGTTTAACGCTAAAAAAAACCATTCCGCAAAACAGGTTTACGCCGTACAAAAAGTTAAACAATTAGAAAAACTTTTAGGAATACTTTACAAATATCTATTTCTTTTTTTTCATTCATATTTAAATGCAATTTACAAGTTACATATTTTATTACAATTTATATTTAACACAGGGGTACAGAAACAAAGCAGGTATGTTAATATCGACGGTAAATCAAGCTTTTAGACATTGAACGTTTTTAAATCAAACAATCGTGCACACAAATGTAATTATCAATAAGAGATATGCAACAAAATATAACGTATCGTGCATATAACTTTTAACACAAAATGAAATTAGAAGAACACAATTCTTAGAGAGATTATTCCACGTTAAATTACTTACGTTTCTTTTTCTTTCCTCGACGTATACGAACCGGACACAAAAAAGCCATTGTGTTTTTTTTTCTTTTTCTTAAAGCTTATTCAAAATCTCATTTCCAGAACATGAATGGTTAAGTGCCAGAATATTGCTGAGGCAAGACATAACAAGGGTAAGCAATATTAAGCATGCCAGTTAAAAGTATAAGAACCTCTGACGCCTAATAAGTAAAAATGGATATTTAAGAAATTTTAGTATTCACAAGTATGAATACGATAAGGATATAACGGTAAAAATCTCAAACCAGAAACCCAATTAGTCCTTCGTTCTCCTAAAGGATATTGGATGAAACTGGAATTTAGATACTTGTAGTCGTGAATGCAACAGGTAGACGGCGCTTCGGCGACACATTATTGCATAAAGATACATCAATGAGAGTATTATTAAAAATATTGAATCTTTAAAATAAGCTCGCTCACAAACGAGAAAAAACAAATTGTTTAATTCCACTGTAATATAGATATTTTAAACGCTAACAGTTTCGAATGTACAAGAATAAGATCTACTGGTTATTTGAAATTGTGGAGTATTAAACAAATAGGAATCTTATCCGATAAATTCTGTACAATTATTTATATAACTGTATAATTAACTTATTTTTATAAATTTACATTCCATTGTTGGGATAAAACTATTCTTTTTTTTTTAAATACAAAGCTCTGTACTAAATTAAGTATTTTTACAATATATGTTCCTATTATTATATTTGTCTGGTTTATCAATTTCTGTTTTTGCTTAAAAACGATTAAAAATTGTATTTCATGTTCTGCGAATTTTTCGAAACATTTACATAAATTAAATATTTAATACTGTATAAATAGTACGAATAACAGAGACAAGATATTCATGGAAAAAGAAAGTTGTATTATTTTCTAGGTAGATTTATACGGCACGATGAAATATATTTGATTAAAAAAATCGAAGCAATAATATGAAAAAATGTTATTTAATCAAAACGTCGTTTATTATCTCAATTAATATAAATGACGATAATAGCCTTATCTATAACAGTTTCCCCTCATATACATTTAACAATGAGTATTTTTTTTTTTTTCTTTTTTTCTTTTTTTTGGAAAATAATTATATGTACATTTACTCTACAATTATGCCAAAAATCAGACCACTATTGGAGCTAATTAATATCCATCGTTAAATATCGATCCATAAGAATATGGAATTCGTCGTTCGAATATAGAAATTCGATTATACAAAATTCAGGATTAACGTTAAAGTGATTAGAAAATTGTATAACGTTAAATTGTTCTAAATCGCTTTTTTTTCTTTCTTTCTTTTTTTCTTTTTTTTTTTTATCATTAGAATAATATTATTCAAAAGTTCAACGCTATATAAGTACGTTATCAGGGACATGGTCTTACACATAGTAAAGATTCTGATAGTAAAACATTTTCGAAATTCTTACAGTTAAGAGAATTCAGAATATCGGAACAGCTGTCCATATATTCTTCCTTTTTCATTTTTTTTTCTCTCTCTCTCTCTTACTTTATTTATTTATCTTTTTTTCTTTCTTTCTTTTTTTGTAAAACATACAAAATTCAAATGAAACGTCAAATTTTGTACTTTCATATTGCACTTGTTTTATGTATTTAATGACGCGCTTCGTTTCTTAAGAGTATCCATTAATTATGTAATGTATGAAACACATTTATTCTAAATCTATTATGCCATCTATCGAAGAGTAAAGGGTAAGTTAAGAAAATAAACTATTGACAGTGTGACCGAGATAAAATTCACACCTAAATTTCGGCACTCTTTACTGGCATAATACACGTTACCACGTCCCCGGTAAATATAAATTGTTTTCACGTTATCATTGATCCATTGGAATAGCCAACAATTTTTGTTTATTATTTGTTTCGACGACGAAACAGATTCGTGAGTCATTTCTCGAGATATTTCATAATCGAAGCCAGTCTGAAATAAAAACATTCCAATGTTTGTGTTCGAAATAGTGGTGCATACTACTTATATATTTTATCAAGACCAATAAACACGCTAGTTATTACTACGAACTTCACTCGTAAAGCAATATTGTACGTATAATCTATCTTATGATTATCATGTATTAAGGTCGTCTAATTCTATGAAATTATTTCCAGCGAATCCATCTTTTATTGCGTTTTAATATTTATCGTAACGAACGCATTATCTATCACTCAATAGTTTATTTTCTTGAATTCCGATTCATGGACACATAAAAGAGAAAACAAGAAGCTGAAACTCGTTCGATTAGTATTTCATTTTTCTACGTCTAACATGAGCACAGATTCCTATTGTAGCCTAAACGTTTTTTTCATTTTTTTTTTTTTTTTATTTTTTTTTTTTTGTTTTTTTTTTTTCTTTTTTTTTTTTTTTTTTTTTTTTTTTTTTTTTTTTTTTATCATTTTCAATGTTGAACTAAATGTACCATAACAATAACGATATTTCTTATTTATGAAACNAGATTCCTATTGTAGCCTAAACGTTTTTTTCATTTTTTCTTTTTTTTTATCTATCTTGAAATGAAAATCGAACGAGTTCTTAAATATTAATATTATTAATATACGCATGTTGAATACGCGTACAATATTGAGCGTACATGTTATAATAATCCAATAATAATTATGCTAGCTACTGTTCACGATTTACTTTTTTTTTTTTGTTTTTCTTTTTTTTTTTTTTTATATAAATCACTCTGATCAATTAAGAGAGCCGGATTTGGCTGAATAATATTTATTCGAACGAACGAAATCCACATTGACGCGTCGCGTGTCGTGTATAAATGTTTAATAAAGTCAGGCGTCGCATATTATTTGTTTATTTGTAATTTCCCATTTGAACTTAAAATACATCACCCATTCAAAATGAAAATACATCTTTAGTCATGGCAGTTACATGATTTTATCGAAACTTTATACGCAGATCTCAGACATATTAAAGGAAGAAAAGAAAAGAAAAAAAAAAAGAAAAAAAATAATAATAAAAAAACCGAGCTGTATGCAATTCATACATGTACTATTTACGACATATTCTAGATACCTATAATAAACTGAGTGTACGAAAATCATAAATTATTACATTTTTCACCTTAGGTGGGATGCTTATAATATTATTACAACAACATGATGTAACATACATATGTCATATATATATATGTATATATATATATATATTGACCAAATGTTATATGGAGTATAATAATGAATGCATTTATCCTAAGTAATCAATTATATTATACACCTTTATCAATTTCTTCTCTAACAGATTGCTTTGAAAATTCACGATTTACTTCGTTTGAAAAAGCGAGTGGTATGAATAATAAAATCGAAAATGGTAATTTCTTTATGCCTTGTGCTTTGTCGTGATACAAGAATTACTGGCACTCTTGTTATGTTAGAAAAATGTATATGATAAGAGATCTTTGAAGCAGTCTCGAAATATGTGTATATGTATATTTCAAATACACAAATGTATAATTACGGTTTTTTTTTTTTTTTTTTTTTCTTGCTATATCATATGTTAAATATGGGTAAGATTTATATCATATTTGTTCTAGTATGTACCTGATACAAAAAGCCTTCGAAGCTTATAAAACAATCTTTCCGATACATGTCTAATTTTTTTTAAATACTTTACACATTTCAAATTTCTAATAAGTCTTAAAAAAAAAAAAAANTATTAAAAAAAAAAAAAAAAAAAAAGAAGAAGAAGAAGAAGAAGAACAAAATCATGTTTCTACAATTTAATAACAGTGTATTGAATTCTTAAAAATTTCCATTCAAACGTGAGAAATCTATGTTCAAATTATACTAATTTTACATGTTGCAAGATAAAACAAGCAAAACAATGATAAAAAAATTTAAGAAAATAAAGAGATACACAAACGTAGAAGAAAAAAATTAATAAAATAAAGAAAAAATGTATGTTCAAGATATATACGAATATAAATATATATTACATAAATATTTATATACATTTATATCCCTATATTTCCATATTCATGATTTTGTAATCCTTAGATATCTAGTGCGTATCTAGGTATATCTCTAAATCAGTGTTGGTTTCACAAGTATGCCCGGCAAAAATGTTTTTCTTTTATTACTGCACGTACAGATCATGATAATGAGCTAAAATGAAAATGCAACGTAAAACCCATAACAAGAACAAAAAGAAAAANAAAAAAAAAACCCAAAAAAAAAAAAAAAAAAAAAAAAAAAAAAAAAAAAAGAAAACATTGAATAAAAATCGAAGTTGTGCTTGTAATTTCGTTTCAGAATTTCCTATAAATATTGATTATATTATCTTCGTAAAAATTAATTTTTGATCATGTAAAAATATTTTTAATAAATCACATTTAATGTTCCAAAACCCACAGGGTCGAATTTCTTTTAAATGTTACATATAACTAAAATGATATGTAGATATAACGTCACAAATAAATATCGATACCAAAAATTGGTACAGCAGTTTTACTTGCTTTATATTTCGGTAAAACTTAAAGGCTGATAATAAGATACTTATTATCAGTGGATATTATACAATATTGTAAAAAAAGAAAAGAGAAAAAAGAAAAAAAAAATTACATACAACGCGATTTCACGCGTTTTTGATAAAATAACATTCGTATCCGTTCTTAATCCAACTGTTCGCAATATAATAAATTTATTTAAAAAGTTGGAATTAATTCCTTGTTGTAAAATAATGTAGGAATTACTCAATGTACAAAAAAGATCATAATTTCTTTTACATAAATTAAATTTTCGCGATTCACTATAATATCACTTGAATAATAATTCGATGATTTTGAAATGTTTAAATAATTAACTTATTTTATTTGTGATCACTCAGATTAAGTTTATTAGCGAGAAATAAAATTTTATTATTATTTAACGCCATAAAGACGATAACTAAAGCATAATTAAGATACTTTATATTATTGTGTAGTACGAACTGCTGAAATACACCTAGATTTATGCTTAGAACATTCCTAATGTAACAATATAGCACCTAAAGATTTTTTGTACTTTAGCAATATTTTGCATGATAATATTATCAATATAAACATACATCTATGATACTTGAATCATATTTACATTATGCAATCATGACTATAAAAAAAAAAAAAAAAAAAAA
>SMSQ01011319.1:50108-79511 GCA_019453375.1 Ctenoplectra terminalis | reverse complement strand
AAAAAAAAAAAAAAAAAAAAAAAAGAAAAAAAAAAGAAAAAAAAAAGAATTAAATGGAAAGCAATCTAATCTCTTATTTTCTGATCACTGTTCAATTTAACAATTAAACAAATGACCATAAAAATCTTTGTGGTGTTTGCATATTTAATATGCACGAGAAACTTATTTAAAAACCATTAAGTATAATTATTAAATGGCATGGTAAATTTTGGTTAATTTATGTTGCTTTTCCATATATTACAATATCTACATTCGATTTCAATTAAAATCGAAATAATCGAAGTATGGTTACAATAAAAAATTTCAAATTAACGATTACAACGTTAAAGGCTCTCTATATATCACATAACCTAAACAGTTTTTATTCATTTAGAATTTATCATTATCATTATTATAGCTAGTACTAAATTAAATGCACGCTTATCCGACCAGAGATAAGCGTTGCATAAAATTGCTGAGCAGTTTTGTATTAAATAATTTAAAAAATTCTAGTCACTGATTTTATTCTTTACTAACAGCTAGAACAACTGGTTCAGACTCTTTATTATTTGATGGTAATATAGCTTCCGTTTCTTCACTACCTTCTGTACTATCTGCTGCACTCGCCGCATTTCCTGGTTCCTCCTTTTTATCACCACCATTAGATGATTGTATTTGCTGTATTTGCAACTGATTGCGTAATCGTGATATTTCACGTGCGTCCGAGCGTCGATGACGTCGTAATTGTGCATTTTCCGAAACTATGCGCCGTGCCAGTTCCAGAACATCTTGCGGTACTTCCAAGGCTAATAACCTTTCTTCCAAATCTATCGCTGTAGTTCCTTCGGAATCGGAATCACTTTCCAGCGAAGAAGTTCCAATTTCCGCAGAAGGTGGTTCTATGTTTATCGTAGAAGACGTTACCGCAGCACTACTTTCTTCCTCTTCACCCATTTCGTGTTTACTTTTCTGAGGCAATTCTTTTTGATTGCTTCCAGGTGCATAAGAAGGGAATGCAGAATATGCGCCAACACTAGATGCGGAACTAGATGTTTTCTCAGGCTTAACACTATCCGACGAAACTTCTTTCTTCTCGTTAGAACTCGACGAATGGTGGTTATAACGCTTATGTTCATGATGATGTCGCCGCTGATGGTGAGCAGACGGTGGAAGTACTACAGGCACTGATGGTGCAGGTATAGGTGCTAAGGCTACATTCGGTTGAAAATGTGGTTCGAAACGTTTGCATTCGGAAAGAGGAACCACGCGTTCTGGATGTTGTAACACGGGTGGACCTCGACTAAGGTATGCAGGCACCAATGACGAACTGTTCATAGAAAACGGTGTTCTTACAAAGTATCGCTATTAAAGAGAAATTTATCTCCCAATTTTAACCGTATTTTGGTAACACACTTACTTATCCTTATGCTTGCAAGCACTAGTGGTATTCCAAGGTCTAAAAGCTGACGCTCCCCTAGCTGCCAATTCAAAGACTGCCCATTGCATTTGTAGATATGGATCGGTCGCGTTAGTTACCGGAGACACAGGATGATACATGCCTAAGCTGTTGCCATTATAAATTCCTGGACAATCGTCTCTTCCCACATCCTTTCTAATTCGCTTTAATTTCTCGGAATCGTGCCGCAACTGGAAAATGATTTTTTATTTTCTCCTTTCTACGCCGTTTATTTAACATTAAAAACTTTTATATAAATTTCGTTACGCTATAACGATAAATTATAAATTATAATTAATCATTGTATCAATTTCCTTTTAGAAGTTTTAAGTTCTACAGAAACAATATGGAAATACGGTACCTCTGACTTCCGTTTTGAACCCAACGTAAGATGTTTCTCCTTCAGTTCCCGAAACAAGGCGAGCGATTTATTATAGTGTTCTTGATCCCGTGAAAGTAACAGATACGATCGCCAGTTTGCAGAATCGAAGCCCCAATGGCAGGTACGATTTTCAAGAGATCTATGAGCGTGTCTAACAAAACGTTGCGGTGAAAATTGGCAACCACATTCGATGCACTCTATGCACACTGAATCATCCGATTCGAACAAACTCGCATCAAAAATGCCTTTGCATTTTCCAAAACATTCGTGATACACCTTAAATTTGACAACTGACTCCTGGTCGTTATCATTTTTAATACACACTTTCTTTTCAATACTATCTTGGTTCTGACCGATCTGGGAAGGATCGCACGATTCTGTCCGTAAAAGTAAAGCACTGACAAGCCTCTCGGCATCTGTTTGTGTTATAAGGCCACAGGAAGGAGCGTTACGCGGCAAAATTCCTGAATGTTTAAGTTCCTCCAACTGATCTCGTGTACATCGTGAACAATAAATCTGCAGTTCATCGCAAACCTGATTGATCTGCTGGAGAGAAAATTCTTGCAATACTGTGTTCAATATCTGCGGTAAACATAACCTCCTTTCGCCCCCTACAACAAAACACGATATTCTTTCACCCTCCAAAATTGTCTCGCATCTTTCCGAGCAACTTTGGTCGGGTGCCGTTAATATTGGTATTTGAAATTCTAATTCTTTCTTTTCGCAAACGTTCTTCGACCGTTCCAATTGTGGATCCTCGTCCGAGTCCTCCAGCGGTTGATCCGTTCTCCGAACTTTGCACGGAACGATAGGCGTTACCGACGAATTGTTATCCTTCTCGGCATCCTTCGCCGAGATCTGTTCGGACGCTGAATCGATGACACAATTACTCGATCGGCTCGAAGGAGAGTAACAAGGTGTCTGTTCTTGCAGTAGACTTTTGCAGTCCATACCAAGCAGGGCCGAGCTCGGACCCTGTAAGCTTTTCACAGCGGATAGCTGATATGTCTTTAAGACGGTCTTCAATTGTGGGCTATACGATTGACTGTTCGTATTGCCGGGCAATAACGTCTCCATTATTCGTACGGTACGTGAAAAGATTGAACGGGATAACAGATTCGATGGTTGTACGAAATTTTCAAAACAGCTCCTGACATATCACGCTATTCCGTACGATCATAGGCGTATTTACACCTACGGTAGACCAGACCTGCACACCTATGCTTTCCTATGCTACGATTTTCATTCAACGTATCGTTCGTTTGGCCCACCTTTACCATTAAAAAGATGAAAAATAGCACTTAACGTGGAAAGATACAGCGTTGATCTCCAACGATGCGCTGGTTACATCTCGTCGCTTCTCTTTTGGCACACCAGACGAGAACAAGCTTAACCCGTTCATGTGTCTTTCTCTAAGTCTGCTCCCCTTGATGTAATATTATATTCAACGCAACGATCCCGGCTATCTATTATCCGCAGTCTATTGTCCATCGCAACGTCGCTTCCATGTACATGATAATTCGTTCTCGATTCAACGAGTTTGTTAACACAGATGTAACCGAACTTACGTACTGCCCACTTTCAGCGAAACTTATAATCCCGATGTTTCGTTTCTTCCTCAATTTATCATTTTTACAAATGTATTTCCTATTCGACCCCAACGCTATCCACGAAACCCACGATTTTATTCGCAACCGCTTCTTCTCTTTCTGTTTCTCGCTGATTTTTCATTTGCATGTTTTTCCATTTCTCATGTTATTTTAATACACGTTATATATTCCTTTGGGTAATGCATATCCATTGTTTAGCGAACTTGGTTATCACTGTCGTCGTCGTTTCTATCGACACTGTCTTTGATATTATCGTCTCTACGCTCGCTACAGTCGCTACGGTCGCTACAGTCGCTATCGCGATCGCCATTCGACCGCCACCGCCACAGCTATTTCTACCACCACTGTCGCTGCCGCCGCCGTCACAATCACCGCCACCGTCGTCGCCACTGTCACTACCACCGACTCCGCTGTCGCCGTTACCGTCGTTCGCTGCGACGATCGCCGCCAACGGAGAAAGGAAAAAAAGAAAGAAAGAAAGAAAGAAAGAAAGAAAGAAATAATAATGATGATGATAATAAATACTTGGTCGATGCTATTTGTTACAGTAATTAAATCGATTGTACGTTCGATCGATGTACATTATCGCCACGATGAGTGACATCGTTGGACAAACGAATCGACTTGGAACACCACACGACGACCAAGTGACGTATTGATCGCACACCGACCGAGAAACGAAAAACCACTCGAAAAGATACGCATATTTTTGATGGCATCGCACCGTGTCAATCACGAACAACGTCGAACCGACATTAATTACACGCACTGCGGTCATCCGTTGTCGATACGTCTTGTATTAATACGTTTCAATTCCAGTGCGTACGCTCGCACTTATTCATTGCAAGACGTTTCGTCGATTGCATGCGTGTATTCTCCTTCCCTCCCTCCCTTCCTTCCTCCCTCCCACCCTCCTTCAGTGTGTCTTTTTTGTGGTACAAATACTCCACCTTGCTCTTTTTTTTTTTTTTTTTTTTTTTTTTTTTTTTTTTTTTTTTCTTCTTCTTCTTCTTCTTCTTCCTCTTCTTCTTCTTCTTCTTTTTCTTTTTAATTCTCTTATACACCTATAAGGCGTACACTATTGTAACCGAACGCGTATGTAAACACGAGAAGACATCGCGAGACCGTCTTACGGGAGCCACATATCATTGTGTACTTTTGTAACCATATAGAGCGTTGTACTCTTAATTGCATACAATTTTAAGTTCGTATAAGCGCGCGTGTAATCGTCTCGAGCACTCATGTTTGTCTCGACGGGAAAGAATTTTTACCAACTCTACGCGACTCTCGATACTCATTCACAAAAGCATTCACGTTGTCAAGCGAAGTTCACTGTACACCTCGTTAACACTGCTTCGTCCGCCAAAGCCAGTACGCTTGGCCTCCTACCGCGATCTGTGTGTCTACCACGTTAGCAGTTTCGTCTCTATCGTACTTTCGTATCTGTCGGACCAGTGTGCGATTTCACACGTATATACGTACACACGCATATATTTTATATATATATATATGCACGTTACAGATCACTCGTTCAGACCGCGCTCGCTTCCGAAAGATGCGGAATGGTTAAAGTCTCTGCGTATCTACGGGTTGTGGTATGTATAGTGTCGGTCTGGTAGGACGACGACAGGCCGTGGTGGTGGCTACGACCAAGTATTTAATCACGTGATACCCCCCCGTCAAAATAGTCCTACACGTTCTACACCCACATGGATAGGAGCGCATCTATTCCGCGTTCATTGTCAGGGCGAACTTAACACACGTCACGCACGCTGGCCTTTCCGTGTGGTAGTAATGAGTTTATTTTGATTCGTGCAAATGAAAACATTTCGATGCTCTCTTTTTAATAATTCGGTTCGCCGATTTGATACATTTCAGGGTAATCGTATTTTGGACGGATCGAACGAAATTTTGTCTTGTTGGGAACGCGTTGGTGTAAATATAACTTATTCCTTATTAACGTATAGAGGCACTTCTTGGAACAAAATTGTATTATTTTAAGAAACGAAATAGAGTTGTCGAAAATAGGTTCTTAGAAATGATTTGTGTGTGATTTTAGCGTTGATAGTTTATTTTAAAAGCGAATAGAAAAATTCATTTCCATGTTACTACGTATCCTTATTTACGATAAAATAAAAAAAGAACTTAAGTATCCATAGGTATTTTGCATTTGTAAAATGAAAAAGAAGTTACGTATTATGGAAAGTTTCGGTAAACTTGATGTAATAAATAAAAGCAACGAAAATGTTTATAATTACGAGGAGACACGTACAAGGGATACAATTTGATATGCAAATGATAGATTAGATAGATCTATTGTCTGTTAGCTTTTACAGCGAATACAGGAGATATTGATTTCATTTTTTAAATGAATTATATGTAAAGTTATTGATAAAAATATATTTATTCGAATTAAGCAATGTTTGCGGGACATATGTATATATCTATGTATATATATATCACCAAACGTTCAAATGCTTTTCTTAGTTTGTATCTGTGTTTAAAAAATGATAATGTTGGTAATAGGCAAAAATATTTATCCGTTAAATTCTATTTGGGTTTTTTCACTTTTTTAACTTTCTCTTTTTTCTTGTGCTTTTTCTTGTTTTCTTTTATCATTTGCTTCTTTCTTCGTTCTTTTTTAGATTTTTTCTTTTCTTTCTTTAATTCTTCGTCCGAAGATAACTCGGAATCGTCCGAACTCGAACTGCTCGATGAGGAAGAAGACGACGTTGACGTGCTTGAACTAGAAACAGAGGAATCTGCGGAAGAATCGGAAGCATTTTCATCTTTTTGTTCCAACGTAGGTAATATGGCAGGTTTTGGGTGAGATTTTAAATGTTCTCTTAAATCATCTGTAAGTCCGCCTAAGCCAATAGACGTAAAGAAATTTATAGCAAAACGTGTGTTCTTTGGATCGTCTCTAGGAAATAGTCCTTCGAACGCATGTTGCAACGTGATATCTTTAACTCGTAGATTAAGCTTAGACAGTCCCATGTACTCTGAAAGTTCTTGGAACAATATTTTTATAAATATCCTATTAGAGCTTGTTGTATCTTCTTCGGTTAATTTTATACAAGATAATACTTCCCAAGATATAGAGTCTGTAAATAGTAAATGAGCAAAAAACTTTGATACGTTACGTAACTTATTTGTATCTAAACGGTGTATTGTATGATACGAGTCTTGAAAAATTTGCTCAAATGGTGTAACGTACATTTTATTAATAGCACAAAACCGGCCAGCCAACAGTCCAAAGAATTTTTCGTACGTTCTCATTTCTGCACAACAATCTAAGAACATGTGACAAAGTTCTGTCTCCTGACCAGGTTTCAATTGCATTTTCATTAATTTGTGTGCACATTCTTCGAAATCAAGCGATGAATGTATGGTTAAATATATCGTTCTTCTGAGAGCTGTTAAGTTTGTTTCCGTGTTATCTACAATTACGTCTTCTTTTCCTTCTGTTATAGCATTGCTGCTATCTTCGTCAGAACTTTCCTCTTCATCGTCGTCTTCTTCGCTTTCCGAGCCACTGATATCGGAACCTAGTATTTCCTTGCTCAACTGCTTATATTTATCTTCGTTATTAACATATTCTGCGTCAAATTTAAAAACATTTAATATGTCTTGTGAATCAGTTGCCTCGTCTAACGTTACTAAATGAGTAAATTGATTTTCTTCCTCTACGAGATCGAGTTCTTCGGGAACAGCCTCGTGATCCTTGAATCCATCCTTCCGAACTTGAAACATAACTTCAATCATATATTGAACTCTTTTATCTAACTGTCCTTCGTGTAATATGTTTCTTAGCATTTCAAATATAGCTTCGATACCCTTTCTGGAAACTTCTGTTAATTTCATACCGCATTCCTTTAAGAATGCAATCGCTACTTCTACGGAATCGTCAGTCGGCGTTTCTACTAACAAAGTCAAAATTTCTAAAGCTAAGATCTCGTGTGCTACTCTTTGATTTACCAAATGTGCTATAAACGTTCCAGAGGATATACAGAGAGGCTTGTCGTTTCTTCTGAAACCACGTTTGAACTGTATCACCAGACGTTTCAATATTAATTCACCGATATTAGGAAACTTGGAATTAATTATTGCAGTGAGGGCTGCGTAAACAGAAGTGAAGGTTGGCGATGCTGCTTGAGCCTGAATGATAGACCTGGCAAGCAAACCTCTACCTCTGACGATATTTTCTTTCAAAAGTTCCCGAGTTATAAGCCCGATGTTACTGATATTTACTTTATTAATGTAACCGTGTATAGATTTTTTAAGAGCTTCCCACGCGATACGTTGATACGCTGCTCCTGATTTATCAGTAATCTCTGCTTGCATCATACGCAGCTTCGCCGGTGGTATGTAAGCACCGCCTGTTCTAGACGTTAACAATTCAACCGTTCGATTTTGTCTTTCCATTGCTTCGTTAGAAGCATTTGTTTCTCGTTTCTTCTCCATCTCTTTATCCGTAGGTTTATCTTTCTCCGGTCTTCTTCTGTTCTCTTTCTCGTGATCCCTTGATCTCTTCATATCGTGACGTTCATAAGACCGTACTTCTGCACCTGCTTCCTCGAAATCATGGTTTCTCTTGTAAGAAATATTCTTCTTATTACTCCTATCATCATAGTAATAACGACCTCGATCGCGTTCTCGGTCCCGATCCCAGTCCCGATCGCGGTTGCGCTCGCGATTTCGTTCACGGTCCCGATCTTGCTCTCGTTCCCGATCTCTAGAATGATGTCTGTAGCGTTCGTAATCATCGCCGTCTCGTCTAGAATGTGACCTCTTCATTTCGGAGCTGAAATTTGCAAAGAGTAACTTTAAATACCTTTTAACGATTCGTACAGAGTCTCAGAAAAAATGAAACCAAATAATTTCATAACCTCCTTAATTATTTTCTTGATGATGTATAAAACATTTTTCTACGTACGTAGCGCGTACATCTTGTTAGATATTAATTTTAAGTAATTGGAAGAAGCAGTAGTTACGGAATAAGTTTCTTTTACCTTGATTAGTTCGATTAACCTAGAAAGCTTGGTTTAACCTCTTACACAGGATAACCTCAAAAAGTAAGTCATTGTTAGCAGCGACGAACGATTAAAAATTGTATATAAAAAAAACACTGAATTCTTGGATTACGATGTCTTGTTACTCGGTAGCGCAGTGCGTAAAATTGTAATTGTTTACAGTGTTTGTATAAATTATTTGATTACATATGAAACATTGGTGACGTTTCATATCAATCCGTACCTATGTTCATAACGATATAAGTACATGGTTAAGAGTAAAACGAAAATATTAATATAGGGTTATCGAACAGTATTTTAGTAATTATAAAAAGCAGCAGCTAAATATTTTGCAAAGTTTGTTAAAATTGGTGCAGCTTTTGTAAACCAAATTCTAGATGGAATTTTTGTTTAAAAAAGTACAGTAAAATATAAGTAAAAGACATGTCCGAGAGATTATAAATAACATGTAATTAGAAATAGAATTTTTCCGATCAAGTATCTTTTATTAAAAAATCTCTCGAATCATAATCTAATTTTACACTTGGCGATATCGCTGAAGATAGTCGTAGAATTTTATCACGCGTTACAAATTTGTTATAAACAAATCGAAGTTAAAGAAGAAAAACGATATCAATCGTTCCGAATGAGAATTTTTTATTTCTTAGCAGTTAACAAACAATTAAGAAAATAATTTTAATTAATGAATTACGATTATAAACAACGCATTTAGATATTTCTACAAATCTGTGTAACTTAAATACACGAAATATTGTTATAGCGTTAAACGATAACTCGAAATGTACAATAAATGCGTCGTACAGTTCTTAGTTACAAAAATAATATTTAACTACGTTGTTGTTCCATAATCTATAATGTACGGTTAAATACATACTTATATCGAATTAATATTAAATTAATATCGAATTAAAATCAGTATTACGAAGTATATCAATGTTAAAATAAAACAAATAATTTTCATCACGATCCATAAACAACGTTCATATCAAAATAATATATTGAAAACATAAAACGTTCCGTCGATCGAAGAAACATTTGTAAAAGTAAATAAACAACTATGCGATAAAAAAAAAATACTTGGATACACAGTTGAATAATATTGCAACAATTAAAAATTCAATTTATCGAA
Source organism: Ctenoplectra terminalis (assembly GCA_019453375.1). Lineage (NCBI taxonomy): Eukaryota > Metazoa > Arthropoda > Insecta > Hymenoptera > Apidae > Ctenoplectra > Ctenoplectra terminalis. The sequence goes on along the minus strand of SMSQ01011319.1, from coordinate 69,922 downwards.
TGAAGAAAATTTTTTGAATCAAATTCTTGAAAACTGAAACCCCACGTATAAACGCAGTATATATATTTATGTATGTACATATGTACTAACTGATACTATGTATGCGTCACTTTATAGGGAGTGTAGAGGTATTACTCCTTACGAAGGATGTGTGTCTAATAAACATGGCGACTGCCAAGTGACAACGCGTTTTGCTGTGTTAAGTGATTTTCAATTTTGTGTTCGCTGCATGATTATTTCTAGCCAGTAGTTTAGAAAAACAGAACAAACAGTTCGTTCCGTCGAAGGAGCGCAAGAAAAGCATCCTGTCTGGCGGATCAATTAACTCATTTGTCGAACAAAACGTCGTGGTGAATCAGAAATTGTACGTGGATTGAAATTAAGGTAGTGATGGGTCTAATTTTCATCCATACCATTATAGATATTTTAAGAGTTTGAGGAGACATTTGATTCGTTAATTTTAACCGATTCAATTGGTTCTTAAGGTGTTTGAGAAAAAATTAGGGTTTGTTCTTTAACTGTAACTAAGTTTGGATCTTGTCATTCATTTTTGTAGATTTTTAGTCAAAGTTTGTTGTGATCAACTTTTATGTTGTTCGATTTGGTTACGATGTATCTCTGGTTAATACAAATGTTAGTTACAAAATTGTATGGTTTAACAAGTTATTAACGCAAGTTTTTTTTATTCCAGCAGAGAGCAAGGTGTTTGTACGGAATAAAAATGCCTACACAGACAACAGAGAGTGATGATATTCGAGTGAAAATAGTTTACAACGGGTAATAAACATAATTCTTTTGGTAATTTAATTTAATTAGCATATTAAATAACTAATGTCCTAAAGTAAATAGTTAGAGATTTAGAGAAATGTAAATATAGAACAATCTCTAATGTAACATTTAAATAATGTATAAGTATTTGTATTAATTAATAATTTAATGTTATTTTGTAGAATAATGTATTTTTATTATATATAATAATGGTATATAGGGATTATAAAATCATTAAATTATCATTTTAATATTATTAAACTTGATATACATAATATTTAATATTAAAACAATATCAGTTCACTGATAAAAAATTTATTTTTTTTATTTTAACATTAAAAAAGAAAGATTTGATCTATTTTACCTAATAAAATTTTTTTTCCAAGTGGCCAAGTATAGTTTTATGGCTATAGTTAAGATTAATTAAGTGACCTTGTGATTTTTAATATAAAATTAGTTTTACGTGATAACATTGTACTTAAATATACAAATATATAAACTTATATAAATTATTGTTAGATTATCACATAATATCACCAAAAAACTATCAATTATTTTAATTATAAAATGTATAGGAATCGTGTAGTAATTAGATATTACTTAATTAATTAAATCTTAGATATTTTGAGCTCACACGTATGTATAATATTTTTATTATAATAAAAATGAAAAAAAAGTGAAACAGATTTTCATAATAGAAAATGTATAATTAATGTTATTCTTAGATAAGTATAAAAATCCTTTATGGTTCTTTTATTTGTAGTTTTATAAAAATTAGTACTTTAACTTGTTCACTTACATCTTGTTCCTCTGTATATTATACACGTATAAGGTTCTTTTACACAGTTCCAATTCCATATAATTATTTTCTTCTTTCATAATTTTGTTTCTTACATTTTCTATAGTTTTAGATAAGAAAAATGATTTATGATTTAAATTGTGTAAGAATTAAGTATGAAAGAGTGGTAGAATAATCAGTAAAATCTATTTGTAACTTCTGTTTGAACTATACGAATATATTATGTGATTTTTTAATAACATATTTTTGAAGAATCCATACCATGTAAAGTATTTTGCTTATGGTTTTTAATTTCTTATGCTACTAATATATATTATTACATATGAACAGTAAAAATGAACAAAGAAATTTTTAAAGGAAAAATAAAAAATTATAATGATTTATATTTGTATCAGGGAAGTGCAGATTACGTATATCACTCCTGGCATTTCGGTAGATACACTGAGGGAAGAAATGCGTACAATATGTGGATTTGGTGCTGCTGGACCAGATCAGTTTACAATGAAATGGGTTGACGACGAAGGAGATCCATGTAGGATTGCTTCTCAACAGGAACTGGATGAGGCACTGCGTCTCTATGAGTTGGAAAAGGATACTGAAATAACGATACATGGTAAGTATTATAAATGTGTATATATATATATATTCACAGGAAACACGGAAGCATCAACGAAAATAAAGTGAAACAAAAGTGTGGAGCGGATGTAAAGGAAGAGTGAAATGGTAACTGAGAAAAGTGAACGCGGAGAAAAGGAAGAAAAGAAGGAAAGCGTGAAAAAAAGGAGGAAGAACTGAAGGGGAGAGAAAGATAACGAAGAAACGATAATGGTCGAGGAACACAGAGGATGAGGAAGAGCAAGAGAGGGGGAAGAAGCACGGGAAACGGGAGGAAAAGAAGGGAAAAGGGTCGGGTAGTTTGTTAAAAAGAAATCAGTCCTGTTTTCCAGAGTGTGCCTTTATTCTAGCGTTTGCGCATTTCGTAGAGCAAAGCGCGTCGGGCGGCGGCAGTAGTTAACGAATCCCGCGGCAGCAGTCGATACTCTTACGCGGACCGATTAGCCACGAAGTTTTGTCACGAAAATACATCCGAACCGACCGTCGAGACGCGTTCGAACGCGGAAAGATAAATTCGTCGGATCTCGGTCGAACGGAACGAAAGAAAAAAAAAGAAAAAAAGAGAAAAAGAATCAAACCGACGAAACAGAAATAAACGAAAAAAAGAAAAATAGAATTGTAGATAGAAATACGAAACGAGGAAAACAGAAACTAGAATCGAGACAACGAAAAAAGAGGGACGGTGCGTTGATTAGCCTGAAACATTGGCGAACGATAACAGCACTCGGTGAGGCTCGCGACAGACAATTTCAATGGTCCGCGATTCATGTCGAGAGGTTGTGACAGTATACCTTTAACAATCGCTGTTGTCAGTGAAGAGGTTGCAAAAGTGGCGATAAACCAGCATCGATCGCGCTGACTCGTCGCATTCTCAGCCGGGTTCTCCTGCAAGAGGTCGGGCTACGGTTAAAAGACGAGGACAGAGAGCGTCGGAGGAGGAAGAAGGAGAGAGAGTCCGGGGAAAGATAATCGGGGGAAGCGAGACAGACTGAGAAGAGAGAGCGTGCGCACGTATCCGTTGGAAGGAAAGTAGGGAAAACTTGGGGTGGGAGTTAGAGGGTAATAGCGAGCAAAAGACGGGAGCCAGTGGTGTACGACTGTTGGTGGACGATATTAGGCAGCCAGGATAGAAGAAGCTCGAAGATAAATACGGCTAAATTGCTCGCGAAATGGCGTGGGGTTACTGGAGCGCAACGTCGGTTAGCGATCGAGGTCGGTCACCTCGTCGGGAGAAGGATAAACAGCAGCATCAGACGTTGAATCAGCAGCAACAGCAGCAGCAGCAGCAGCAACAACAGTATCATCAAGCTGAAACGGGTGTTTCACAGGGGATGTACGGTGTGCAGCAGATACAAGGTGAGCTCGCCGGTGTCAGCTCCTCCTCCGCTGTCCCTACAGGGCCCGGTGCTGGTGCCGGTGCCGCAGTGGAGGAACCACCCTGCGGTATGATGATACAGGGTGGTTCCTTCTATTCTTATTCCGCTGCTACGGCGGCGATTGCGGCTGCTGTTGGGCGTAGGATACCTACCGGTGTCGAAGGAGTACCATCGACTTCTTCCACTGGTATTCAAGTGTTACCGAGGGACAGGCCGATTAAATCGAGCACCAGCACCTATCCACCGTCGCCGAGCAGCGACTCGGCCGAGTACGAGCAACCGATAGTCAATCTGCGAGGCGAATGTTCACCCCATAACAGTCCCCGTGACGATATATTCGCTCAGCCAGGATCTTCTTCATCGAGGATCAAGCTTTTATGCGACAAGGGTATCGATGACACGTCCGAGGTCGATCTTGATGAAGTAACCGCGACGGAGATGATGTATGCGACCGCTAATCGAGCTATAGGGACTGGTACGTGTCGTGTTCACGGACCGTGTAATCCACCGCCGGATACTGGAGCGCCTATGCCGTCTTTGATCTACGACACCACCGGAATCTCGCAATTCAACGACATCACCTGGGGTAGGTCTTGACACCTGGCTCCTCGCTAAAGCGAACTGAATTTATCGCCGATTTCTCGTTCCAACGAAGCACGATGTTAGCGAACGCCTCTGTTTTTATTACTGGCAGTTATTTTTTTTTTTTTTTTTTTTTTATATACTCTTTTGGTTCGATAATGCACGTACCTTGTATAGTTACACTGCCGTACATGAGTCACTGGACACGAGTACTTTGAGTAAAATTGTTATAGAATGTTAGTAAGATCTCGGGAAGATAATTTAATTTAAGGTTCTTTGTAACGTTAATTGATAAATATCGATCTTGTAACTGTAACATAAACTTTTCTTTCTTTTAAGTTTGTTAAGTGTCCCATGATTTATGGACGGGATTGTGTGTAGCGTGTAGCGAGCAGCTGGTTTTTTTTTTTTTTTTTTTACGGAACGTGCATAATTGTAAGTTAACGTGTCGATTCTTGAGTGCTCGAATGGAATTGCTGAATATCGATCGCGAAGAATCGTGTGTGTTTTTGATACAGCGGTGTGGTAACATGTGCGCTTATCTAATCTATGTCACCGTGTCTTTTCGCTTATACCTATACTATACCATCATTGTGTTCTGTTTGACATTGTTCCAATTTCGGGGAGGTTTATTTGTCTTGGCACCAGAAACTTAATATGTTTCTTCTTTTTTCTGGATTTTGTTAGGTACTTTTTATAAATGATTATATTCATTATACAGAAGATTAATTTAACCGACTTCGGAGAAGCGAAAAGATTAATTACAGACAGGAAAGAAAAAAAAATTCTGGAACGAGTTACTGCAGTGATCGTTAATATTTTAATAAGTCCCTTTTTTTAACACTAGAACCACTGAAATTGTCAGAACGACTGGTTTGTAATTTTTCGTATAAATTGTATAAATTTGTAGCAATAACTTATTCATATCTGCAACGAGTATGAATAAATATTGTGTATTTTTTTTAAGTACTTTTTATTCTGAATTTTTTTGTAGAAATAGGTATGCTTTAATCGTCGGTGGTTCTAGTGTTAATGAATGGAGTAATTATTGTCAATTAATTTTTTTATTCTTTGAGAAATAAGTAAGATTTTTCTCAATTTTTATTAGTACAAATTAATTCTATATTTTGCTTGGTGAAAAATGATAAATAATTTTGTTCACAATTCTTGAAGCGATTGATATTTATTTACATAATCATTTATGTAAAGTGGAAATAAATATTTGAAAGGACACGGTAAAATCGCATGAAGTGGCAATGTATAAGCTGCCATATGCTGTAAATTAAGATCTCTTGTTTGCTCCCGTTTGATTATATCCATCCCTGGGTGGCAAGCAATTAACTCTTCATAATTGCATTAATGCGTGATAATTAACACGCGTGGTTTTACCTGCTGCAGCGATAGGAGTTTCTGAATAATCTAAATACGTCGGGTTAATAAATCCAAAGGACATTTTTTTTTTTTTCACGTGCCAAAATAATTTGAGAAATTTTTTTTATTTTTCTCTAACGTTCACTAAGATACCTGAAGCTAGGTTTAGTATTAAAAATATGTCTTTATTATGACATTATATTTCTGTTTTAGAATCATAAGTTCAAGTAGAGAATTTCTATTCTATTCCAATTTATATTTCTTATCCAATAATTTAATTTTCTTGAGCATATATCCAATTACTGAAAGAAAGCAGATAAATCAATTTTGTATTAAAAGTAAAATAATACAGCATCTCATCAAATATTTTATTTTTAAATCCCTGGCACCAGAGATATGGTTCAAAATTAATATTTTAGAGTGTTGAAGCTCTTTATACTTCACGTTGAAAGTAAATGGACCAACATTTAGAAGAGTTAAACAATTTTAAGTGTATCATAAAAAAGTGTTAGTAAAGATTTTAAAATATTACAATGCTTCTTCCCTTGGATCATTATATTTTCAGACAAATGTGTATGACGGGAAATTGCAGCTGTCCATTTGAAATATTTTCTTTCCTTTCCTTTTTAAGGACAAGAAAGATGTAATGTATATGAAAGTTATACAGTTCCGCAGGGTGCTGGAGGGTATTGTGTTAAGAGTAGAACAATGAAAAAGCTCACTTGAGAAAACAAAGATGACCTTAAAATTGTATACACCAGCAGGAAAGAAGTATTTTTAGCCCTTGAATTCGTATGACTTTTTCACTTTTTTCTTTTTTTCCACTTCCTCATTGTTGTTATTTCTCATTGTATTATTTTTAAAGATTTTTTTAAATCTCTTTGAAGATAAAAAAAAAGAAATATATCTGAGATGAATAAAAATGGAACTTCATCCAGTTTGTTTTATATATAGAACTTAATAAAGTTGTAATAAAAAGAAACATTTTTATTTTAAACACAGCTCTGTTTTATTAATTTGAACATTGACTAGTTCTATTATATGTATAATTTTTAAAAATCTAGCTTAAAGAATTTAACAATGGACATGGAAAAATTACAATATTCAGAGAGGATTAATAAGAAATAATATAACAAGTTTTGTGGTACAAAAATAAATATAAATTTACATAACTCTTTGCAGATAAACAATCATTTCACGGAGCGCACAAAAGAATGCGATAGGTCAGCTAAATCTATCCTAANTTCCTTTTTAAGGACAAGAAAGATGTAATGTATATGAAAGTTATACAGTTCCGCAGGGTGCTGGAGGGTATTGTGTTAAGAGTAGAACAATGAAAAAGCTCACTTGAGAAAACAAAGATGACCTTAAAATTGTATACACCAGCAGGAAAGAAGTATTTTTAGCCCTTGAATTCGTATGACTTTTTCACTTTTTTCTTTTTTTCCACTTCCTCATTGTTGTTATTTCTCATTGTATTATTTTTAAAGATTTTTTTAAATCTCTTTGAAGATAAAAAAAAAGAAATATATCTGAGATGAATAAAAATGGAACTTCATCCAGTTTGTTTTATATATAGAACTTAATAAAGTTGTAATAAAAAGAAACATTTTTATTTTAAACACAGCTCTGTTTTATTAATTTGAACATTGACTAGTTCTATTATATGTATAATTTTTAAAAATCTAGCTTAAAGAATTTAACAATGNCTATTATATGTATAATTTTCAAAAATCTAGCTTAAAGAATTTAACAATGGACATGGAAAAATGACAATATTCAGAGAGGATTAATAAGAAATAATATAACAAGTTTTGTGGTACAAAAATAAATATAAATTTACATAACTCTTTGCAGATAAACAATCATTTCACGGAGCGCACAAAAGAATGCGATAGGTCAGCTAAATCTATCCTAAAAGGATACACCCTTAACACTAGAACTACCGTAATTTCTCACATACAATTTTTATAAATTTACAGTGGTGCATTTTTCACTATTTGTGATTCTTTGTGTAGGGATGATGAGCGTGGACTGCGTGTTTAGTCTGGAGCGATAGATGTGTGAATGAAGAGTATTTGGGACCGAGTAATAGAAAGAAGAGTGTTTGGACCGAGTGATCGAGATCACTATACGACTGAAGATTTTCTCAGAATGCCTGGACAGAGTGAAAGAGATTGTGGAATGAAAAAAGAGAGAATGTTTGAACATATACTCGGGGAAAATGCGCGTGCGAGTCAGTTGAGTATCAAGAGGCGAGTATTGAGAGTCTGAGAGTTAGTCTGAAAGAGAATCGAGAGAGTGCGAGACCTTAGCGTTAAACACATAGAATTAAATAGTATAGCTGACGTAAGACTATTATTTTGGTATTAAAAACATTTTTATATTTTACATCCAGAGATACATTTCCAAGAAACATGCCCAAGGAATCGTTACCCTTGTTACAAGTATTTTTCCAAACGCCTATTTTTATTTCTTCTCTACAAATAACTCTACTTTAATTGTCGGTAGTTCTACTGTTAAGTTATTCGACCTTTCTTCCAGATTATTCTATATTTTGGCATCAGAAGTGGAACGGTGTGTAAGAATTCATTTAACACGTCAGAGAGAGGGTTCGGTCCAATAGTTTCGAACGATCGATTAACGCGCCCGCCGAGCGAAATGTAACGGCGGACATTGAAATCAACGTTTTGCAGCTACTCTAGCCTATACAACAGGCCTACGCCGATAAAAGCGATAACGATGATCGCATCAATTGAATTCAATGTTATCCGTTATCGGGGCCGCGTTTTATGATCCAGGTTATGGAATAAAAGTAACAGTACAGAATATACTTGGCGACGGGCGACTACTTTCGAAACCTAATACCGATTGTTATCTTGTAGACACGATTTGGTAGACGTGAGTACTGGAAACACGTTGCGTACGCGGTATAATATACCGTCCAAACATCGCGTCTTTAACTCTGTCCATGCTGTGTGTTGAGGGGAGCCAAACAGAAAGGCAGATATATATATATATGTATATATATATAACGTTATGATGACGTTATACATAATGCATGAACTACGTCAGTATAGTATAGTCGCATTTATTTCTACGTACAGTTAGCCACAAAAGTATCCGGTCATCTTAGGTATAAACCATTTAACTGTTTCAACCTGTTTGGAAAATGTTCTGTTTGGAAATTGCGTCGCACAAATTAAACGGCGACGAGTGTACTCGTCAGACGCAGAGTATGCGTAGTTTGGAATTAAGTTGTAATGAAATTACTTAATAAGTAAGGATTCATTTATTTATTTGAAATAAAAGAAGAACGTGAGAAATTAATTTTTTACTTTAATCCGCTGTTGGAGAATGGTATCGAGCAAAGCATGGTGCAATGCGTAATGGAACTTGGCAAGTTGAACACCAATATCGCCGTTCTTTGCCGATATTATTTTTATAACAGCGCGCATATATTGCATAGGCTAGAACAATTTAGGAACCGGTAATTGCTTCTGCGACGACTAATAAAAGATAACAATATATTTATGAAAAACAATTCGTAGCGTAAATATTTTTTAAATAACGTGGGGTATCCAGGAAAAAGAAGTAATATCGATGTCTAAGGTGGCAGGATATTTTTGCGACCAACTGTATATAACGAGCATTTGATTTGAATCTTTGCGGTCCAAGACGTGTTTGACGTTTCGTTTGATCGGCGTGTTTCATGGTCAACTTTCAAAATGATGCTTTATTATATTTTTGTAATTATATTATAATTACACTGCGGTTCAAAAGATTAAGGTCACGCGTGATTCTGCATTTATGAATAAAATTGTGTAAAAGGGCGAAGATGTATTATTTGTATGAATTTTTTTAGTTTGGAACTTTTAAACTTTTTAATTTTATTATCAAGAGAAATAGTATAAATATGCCTAATTTTTTTTTTTTTTCAAGAAATAGTTTCAAAAAAAAAAAAAAAGGGAATATTGTAATCCTTTATAATTTTACTTTTATTGAAATTCAGTTTTTAAAACGGTTTTATGAAATGCGGTGTATTAAAAAATAATGAAAGAGCACGAAGAAGTATTTTATAATGGACTGTATTGGACCGCAAAGAGTTAAAGCGACACGCATGTTCGTGTTTTACTTTATTTAACAAAGTTTTCAATTTTCTTTTCCTTCTATAAATATGTATTTATAAGGATGTTACGAAGATCGGGTACACCGGTGTAGATAAAAATTTTAATTGCGCAAACCTTGTTATACCCGAGGTGAAATATTAAACGGTGTCGTGCAAGCGAATAATGTAGCAAGAGTTAGAGGTGGGGGTAGGTTTAAGGGGCTACATATATCTACGTGGAGTTAGAAAATCGATTTTCCAAAAGTACTCTTATTTCAACGTCTGATCTTTCTAGAATATTTCTACAAAACTTTGCACTAAAATTCCTTCGGATAACAAAGTCATGACATCTTAAGTTCAGCCAGTTACACGTACAGTACAGTGCAAAAGTTTTAGACCACCTATTACCAAACTTATAAATGAATTTAAGAATCGTTATTATTATTTCAATTGGTTCGTTAATTTTTAATTCAGGAATTATTAATTATGTTAAGAAGGACTGATTAATTTAGAGTAATTAATATTTAGTATAACATTCTTTTCTCTACAACAGTAGTTTTTTTTTTTAAAGCCGAGTTATTTTTTAACAAACTTTTTTAGTATTTTCTGCTACTTTATTTTTAGAAATTCATAAAGCTTATTTCCTTTTTTCTCTAGCTTGTTCTAAATAATTTCATACACGTTTTATAATATTTGGATCACAGTTTGGTTTATTGAAAATTTTTAAAGCATTTGTGAACCAGATAAAACAGACTTTTTATTTATAAAATAAATAACACTTGAATCGACGAAAACACAATTTAACTTGAAACTTAAGCTGAAGAAAATTATGCAAGACGCTATAACAGCGTTAATGGAGTGCAAAGGGATTGAAAAAAAATAATTCACTAAATATTATAACTAGTACTATATTTTTGCTTATTATATGCATTCTGTGCAGTTTTGTGCCTTCAGGTCTTGCATAAGCAGATAAAAATTCACAGTCCACATATGAGACGGTACAGAAGTCAAATTGATCAACCCCATCAAGGTTAATTGTTTGGTTTCTGAGAAGTTAAGCATTAGTCATGTGTTCTTGTACTGAGATAGAGAAATTTACAGAAAGTGTACTTGATTAATTTAACTTCTGAGTGACTCATGATTACAGTGAATTAAATAAATTAAAAAAATAACTATTAATCACATTATCCACTCATTAACTCTAAAAACAAACATGATCAATTGAGTTGTTGAAGTAAAAATGTTAGAAATTCAATAACTGAATTGATCAGAAAAATATATGTTAAACCTGTAGATTTCAGATGTAGAAATTTTGTTATTTTATTTCTAACTTTTTGACTGCTGAGCATTTTAGATTTAAGATTTTTTACATTTCTTTCTCGAATCATGGTATTATATTGTGCCATAGAAAATGTTCATGCACGATTTTACAATCTTCATAGCGAAAGGGTTAAATTATCAGCATGAAGTGTCTTGATATGATTTACAATTAAGTAACAGAGCAATCCACTTTTCTCCTGTGATTGATGTTAAATTTTATTTAAGATTTTACAGCATGTTTGTATTTTCATTAAATTTACGTTGGAATATTAATTTTTGCATCTGAACGTACAGTGCTGTTTCGACTAGTCCCCCCCTTAGAAGAAAATTTTCCTCTGCAACTAAAATAGAAATCTTTCTTCTCGTAGATCGAACAAAAAATGACAAACAAAGTCACGTTGAGTGTTGTAAATGTACGTAACCCGAGCGTATTAATTAATTTAAGAAAAAAAAAGAGGAAAAAAAAAAGAAAAAAAGAATTAGTTATTAAAATGAGTGGATCCTTGGACTAATTACCATAGCGGCGCCTGTTTTGCATGATTGAATATTCATGAGATATTCTTTCCGTGCTTTAGAGCTGGATTGTTGATCGTTCGGAGTGCACTACAATAAATTAGAGACTCCGTGTACAATCAGCAACCTATGTTACATTATACTCATCGAGTCATGCTCGATTTATCATATTTGTTAATTTATAGAACAAAGGTAATATATTTAGTTGAAACTAAATTAAAAAAAAAAAGAATAGTTTAGTAGAATTGTTTCTGCGTCTTTTTCAATCTTTTTTTGTACAACAATTAGATAATATATGCGAAAACTACCAGAGTCGATTTGATATTTACGTTTTTGTGAAGAAATCAACTCTTCGACTGCGTCGAGCTCTAAGTTTAAACGCTCAGCGCTCGACGGAATACTTTCTATCGGTGTTCGATCGATTATCCAATAGGCAACTAAGTTTTTACTGTAATTAATGTAAAATACTGTAATTTAATTTTAACTTGAATTAAAGTTAAAATTAAATTCTCATAAATATAGCCTGTCTCTATTATATTTGAACCAAAGAATTAATATAGCACAACTGAAAGATTACAGTAGAAACTTAGTTGCACGTTGGATAATCCATGGAATAAAAAAAAAAATAATTGCATCAACGCAAAGCGTTTGAACCCAAAGTGCTCCGAAATCAAAGAGTCATCCTTTCCACGAGAAGGTAAAAGAACCGAAAGCTCTCAAGATTCGTAGAAATTAATATTGATAAAAAGAAGGAAGAAAAAAATGTGTCATGAAAATGAACAATTTTTTATTTCTGTTGCAGTTTTTCCTAACGTGCCGCCTGCACCAGGGATGCCCTGTCAGGGAGAAGACAGTGAGTTTTCGTCGTCAGATAATCGTACTTCCAATATAAACACAATTTTTTCCACGATTCAACGATTTCCAGCATTGTACAATACTAGCCAGCGAGTTGTTCGATTAACGATAAGCTTAAGTTTATTTCACGGAAGGGTAGCCTGGCTATAATCGATTCACGTTAAAGAAGACAATTGTTCTCCTTCGTCGTCGCTTCTTCCTTTCGATTGTTGTATCGCTGCATTTAGGATCAAGCAAATTCGTTTTAGTTATCATTGAACATTGGCGATCTTAATGCGCTTATTTTAATTTTCATCATTTACACGAACGTATGTACACCTGATTTTTAATTTGTACGGCGGAGACTCGCACAGAGTTGTAAACAATTTTTTAATCACAATCTTTCCTAATCAATGTAAACAATGTTTTGCGAGAAAATGAAGAATCAGTTTTAAGATACTATTCTTTTTTCAAAACGTATAACGTTGAAAGATTTATTGATATCCGAATGTGCAATGAAATATTTTACTCGTTAAACAAAAATTTAAAATTGTAACTAAGATGAAAGAGAGTAATATAATTAGTATATTTTATTAAACGATTTACTAAAATGATAACAAATTTAATACACAAATGAAAGATCATTGCAACAAATATTTATCATTCTAAATTATAATTTTTCACGTTCTCTGGATCATCTTAAACGGATCCCACTGAGACACCGTATAAATCAAGGATCAGGTACAATATTAATAAATAAAAACCATAAGAGAAACATCGAGCCGCGTCCGATACGATTTAACGCGATTAGACAATTCCTGTTTCAAAAATCGCGGGTTCCGCGCGATCCAGATATCCTTATCGTGTTTACAAATTCTCCGGCACGATTGTTTCGCCCTTGTCAAGATTATGCGATGGTATTGACGGTCGGGGAGTATGGAAGGACTTAGGACGGTCTCAGTTTTACTGCAGATCCTTCAGTGCGGTATCCCAACGGGAATATACTCATAATTTTATCTTTAGACGAGACACATATTTTTTTGTAATTAACGAGAGACTAGATTTGTTAAAGGCATGCAAATTTCTGCGATAGAGTTCACGTGTAGCACCGGTGACGATTACGTTTCTCTAATTAACCTGTATATTCCGAAGGAATTAACGAAAAGAGCGAAAGTTAGAATGAAAAGTTTAAGAAAAATCAGTACAGACTCTCAAGATCGATCCTCTGGTTCTTCCGTGATATTTATGTTTTTTCATTTTCCAAAGGAAGCATCTACAGACGCGGCGCACGTAGATGGAGGAAGCTGTACCGAGTGAATGGTCATATATTTCAAGCGAAACGTTTCAATCGGGTAAGCATCATTTCATTCAACTTATTATCCCACTGTTACTTTCCTCGTTTTTCTTTGCTTTTCTTTTTGCTCATTACTCCATATTATTTCTCACACATTTGCGCTAATCACGCACGATATACTGTGTTATTTTTGCTACACATCACCATTTCAGAAACAACATTTCACCACGGTGGATAGAATTGTAATTCCTGATCAGAGGAACTTGCTGGCTAGTGAACGTCGAAGATCATTTTTGTATATTTATCTGTTGAATGTCGATTCCGATGATTATTCTCCCCTTGAATGCTTAAGAATGAGAATGATGTAGGTCTGGGTTGTGTAATTTTCAGAGGTGAATAGTTAATACATAATACTTAGCGTAAAAAAGTAAGGATGTGAAAGTTATTGTTTGGTAGAAGTTTGTGATTTTGTGTATAAGTAGTAAGCTTATTATATTTATTATATTACAAGCTGCAATTTTTTTTTAGAACATGCGTGTTTAGAAAAAAAGGTAGAATTGTTTCAGGCTACGGTTAAAGAGTATTGAGTACACGAATGATGGTGATTTTGAACTTCCGATGGGAACCAAGAAAACTTATGTTGAATGTTTTATATACTTGCTTTAAGAAAGATTTTTTAAATATTATATGATGTAAATTAGATGCATCGATGCTTAGTGTTTGCTAAAAATTAACACTTTACTAAGAACCGTACCATTTTTACTAATAGATTCATAATTAATACTGGTAGATTGATTGAAATTTAAAAGAAACAAGGACTATTCTTGTCGTGTATTCTTAAAGCTTGATGTAAACCAAATCTAGTATTTTTTATTCTTTGAACAATAATCATAAATAACAATTTAATCCTCCGATTACGTGCATCCTTCTTATTCTCAAGATTTTATATAATACTCGAGTTGTCTTATAGAAGATAAAAACTGGTATTTCTGCAATTAATGTTTTCTGTAACTTTCGTAGCGAGCATTTTGTGCGTTCTGCCAGGATCGGATTTGGGGACTAGGTCGGCAGGGGTTCAAGTGCATCCAGTGCAAGTTGCTGGTCCACAAGAAATGTCACAAGGTGGTACGCAAACCATGTTTGAGTGTGCAACAACAGCAACAGCAACAGATTCCAAGTACGGAGTCGCAGACGATAGACAGGAACGGGGATCAACAACAGCTTGATTCTGTTCAATGCAGCCCGGTAGCTCATCTCGAGGATGAGATCTCAGAGTTGCCAATTATTGAGGAGCATTCACGCAATCGTAAGAGCATTTGGATATTTCTTTAAAAAATAATTTATTGAAAAGAAGTCTATTTATCTCTAATTAGAAACTGTGAAAGAATATTGAGAAAGGAGAGCTTGGATTAAAAATTTTTTAAATTAGTAAAATGGTATTCTTTCATTTTATTACTTACTTATTATACGGGACAAGCCTTTTTATACACTGCTTAATGCTAAATTGTTCTACGGCTGCTTATCTTTTGTAATTGTTTAAGGAAAGAATTAAAACTTATTCTTGAAAATTTGATTAACTTCAATTTTCGAATGCAGGTATAATACCGAGATGTTCAAGATAATTACTTGTTTGGAAACTTAAAAGAGAGCACCTAAAAGATTTTGACAAGAAACAAGTATCTGATATTAAAAATAAATAATTAAAAAGTAATCCTAGTAGTTGAAATTTATTACTGCGTACAGATAACAATTTATATTGAAACTTAGTAGTTTTAGTATTTATTTATACGAGCAGATGAACTTTCATTATTGGCAAGGTATTAAGGAATAGAATTAAACTAAATCGTTTATTTACAAACTTAAATATGTTTTTAGGAACCGGAAGTGAAGAAAGGGAGGAATTGCCGTTGGATACGTTAAACGATGCGGATAATTCAAATGATATGCAGAGGCAATACTCGTTAAACGATTTCGAACTGATTAGGGTAATCGGTCGTGGTTCCTATGCGAAAGTATTGATGGTAGAATTGAAACGTACAAAGAGGATTTATGCGATGAAAGTGATCAAGAAAGCCTTAGTAACGGACGACGAGGACATCGATTGGGTTCAAACGGAGAAACACGTGTTCGAAACCGCCTCGAATCATCCTTTCCTCGTGGGACTTCACTCATGCTTTCAAACACCCTCTCGTCTGTTCTTCGTGATCGAATTTGTACGCGGTGGTGATCTTATGTTTCACATGCAGCGACAACGTCGTCTTCCGGAAGAGCACGCCCGATTTTACGCGGCCGAAATTAGTCTCGCCTTAAACTTTTTACACGAGAAAGGTTAGAGAGGGTTAATTTACATTTTTCACATAATATATATACAAAATAGCTAACCCAGATAACCCATAGGTTTCTCTATCTTATTAACACGTTGACTGCCGCGGGGATTCACCGGTGACCGGCGACGCGACTAATAGTAAAATACATAATTATAGTAAATATCGATACTATTAATTATAATAGTATAATATAATAATATACTAATAATAATATAATAATAGTAAAATACATAATTAGAGTAAATATTGATACNTATAGTAAATATCGATACTATTAATTATAATAGTATAATATAATAATAGTAAAATACATAATTAGAGTAAATATTGATATTATTAATTATAATAGTATAATATAATAATAGTAAAATACATAATTATAGTAAATATCGATACTATTAATTATAATAGTATAATATAATAATAGTAAAATACATAATTATAGTAAATATCGATAAATTTTCAAACAATACCACTGTTGCTATAATTGTTTGAAGAAATTAATGCCATAAAGGACACGCAAAAATAATTTTACTCGCACAAGGAAAATATTTGTTTTTATTTGTTTTCGTCATAATACACGTCGCATAATAAGAAATTCGTGTTGGCGCCATGGGAAAACCAAGTAAAATGCGCGCGACAGTCAACGTGTTAATAATAATAATAAAATGCTTGAACATAAGTTTATAATTTGCTAATGTTTCATTAAAAAGTTTCTTTGGAGACCTACAAAATTTAAATATCTGTGATATTAAGAATGTTCATACATTTGTATTTGTTATAATTTATTATAATTCAATTCACTTGTACTAACGTACGACACAGTTTCTCTAATATTTAATTATTTTTTTATTATCAACCTGTAAATTAATTCGCTTTTTCCTTTACGTAGGTATCATATACAGAGATTTGAAATTGGACAACGTATTACTTGATCACGAAGGACACGTGAAATTGACTGATTACGGAATGTGCAAAGAAGGTGTTCGAGAGGGTGACACAACCGCCACGTTCTGTGGCACTCCGAATTATATAGCACCTGAAATATTGCGCGGTGAAGATTATAGTTTCTCTGTAGATTGGTGGGCACTTGGTGTACTTCTGTATGAGATGCTTGCAGGTCGCAGCCCATTTGATATCGCGGGCGCGTCAGAAAATCCAGACCAAAACACCGAGGATTATCTGTTCCAAGTTATTTTACAGAAAACAATTCGTATACCAAGGTCACTGTCGGTCAAAGCAGCTTCTGTGCTCAAAGGTTTCCTCTGTAAAGACCCAACCGAAAGACTAGGTTGTGGCAAGAGGCCAACTGCTTTCCTTGATATTGTTGCCCATCCATTCTTCAAAGCGATAGATTGGGAAATGGTAATTCTTGTTACATAAAAGCATTAGAATGTTAAAATATACAATATGTGTGAAGATATAGTGAGGCCATGAAAATTGTGAGAAACTAAGATGGTGTTCTTGCATGTTTAATTTTATGGAACCTTATGGTACCGGATAAAGATAGGATCAATTTATTCTTATGGTTCAATGGATGGTTTCAAGTTAACAATATTTTTTTCCAATGTTAAATCTGCAGACCTCAACTATCTCACCGTATATTTTTTCATCGACTGCATAACTTATTAATTGTACAATAAATATACCAAGAATGTTAAGTATTATTAAATTTTCAGTTGGAACAGAAACAAGTAACACCACCTTATAAACCAAGATTAGATTCTGACCGTGACTTAGCTAACTTCCCACCAGAGTTTACAGATGAACCAGTTCATCTAACACCGGATGATCCGTAAGTTTTATGTTACGTTACGTCTAAGAAAGTATTACAGCCGAGACAATTGCTTTTGAGTCTGTATTTGATACTTGAAAACAAGATATAGAGGTCGCTACATTATTTTGAAAGTGTAAAAATTTTGAGCTCAGACGACAACCAGATATTTCACATGCTTTGTTATATTTTATGATAAATATTGATAAATATTTTACAGGAGGGTGATCGACAAGATCGATCAAAGCGAGTTTGAGGGATTCGAGTATGTGAACCCGTTACTTATGTCTCTGGAAGACTGCGTGTGACAAGAACCGCTAGTTATTGTGCCGCGTCACAATCAAAATCAGCAACAGTTACAACCGTGTTACATGTACGAATTGCAAGACAAGCTTGCGAAGCTTCGAATCGATCCCCTATTGAACATCGGCTCAAGAAATCGAGGTTATCACAACAATGTTTTTTTAATGACATACTCCGAGGAGAATGAGAACGACAATAATTATAATGAATATCGGTTATCGCCACCTTTTCCATTCCGATACGAAAGTCCGATATGCTCCAGTTCTCTAAGTATCACAGACGTTACGTACGGCTCTAGCAATAACAATGAGATCATTAGTAATTACGACGAACACAATTACGACGATGAGGAAGATGAAAGTCCGAAGAAAGGACTCTTGAAGCAAATGTTTTGCCTTCCATTAAATTAAGCTAAATAAGGCTTGTTTAATATTACGAGATTGCCTCTAATCAATAGTTAATATAAATTTTGTAGATTGCAAGAGATTTGAAACCTGTAACGACGTTGAAGTTTACAGTATCCTTGTATTAAGTATTGGGGGAAAAAAAAAAAAAAGAAAAAGTATTTAATTTGCGCCACATATTATATACAATCGTGTTGAACTCTTCTTTCACATGGTGCTGCAACTTAAGCGTATTAATGGGTATTATTTTCAGCTATTTTTAGAAGAGAAATTAATTAAAAATGGAAAATGTACCTGACTGCTTCGATTAATCTCGTAGATAATATGTCATTCCGTTGTGCAGTCGTCCTATTAATATTTACAAGCATTATACGATCTAATATATCGCTTGCATGAACGTATTCACTAAAAAAACAATAGCAACAAAATATTTCTAACGAACTAATATCTATTTAAGCAAGAAATACTGTATATTATAGATTAACTACGTTTGAAAAAAAAGTATAGTGAACGTAAGTATAAAATTTCTAAAGAAACTAACTCTTTTTTTTCTACATTTTTCGTTTTTTTTATATGAACTGTTTAAAGCTATGATATATTAGTGAAACACTTTTAAAAGAAAACTGTTGATCACGATGTATATTTAAAAAAAAAAAAAAAAGAAATCTTAATCACATCACAATATAGTATTATAAATTTTTTCAAACGTTTTTGTTTGTGCTTCAAGGACGTTAAGGTTCTACAGTAAATAATTTTGGTATAAAGCGTTCTTTGGGAATGAAATTGTATTCATTTTTATCGATGAAGTTTGCCAGAATGTTTTTTTTATTTGAAAAAATGTATAGAACTTATTCAAATGATGAAAATCTGGTATTTTGAAAAGTTAAAATTGCACAAAATGACAAATATTCTTTTCGTAATTTAAATGATCTAATTTAATTAGGAGCTAAATTTAATAGCCTATTACTAGTACTTCCACATTTTTAATACCAATTGTAAGCGTTTAATCGTTTTTATAAGCCAATTGTAATTATAGTGTCGTAAAATGAAGGTCTTCCACTGCCATATCTTTTTGTATCCCTTGCAAAACTTAGATCACCATACGAGATTAGAGAAACAATGAAATTTAATACGTACCGTTATTTTTTTCAGTATCTTTTTCTCGTTACAAAGTTTAGTAAACAACATTAAGAGTAGATTTTAATTAATAAGTGGTCGGAAATATTTCAAACTAGTAATATAAGCATTCTGATTTTGTGCAATTTTGCATTGCTACTTTATGAATTTGGAGTTTGTTTTTTTTTATTGTTACATTATACCAAAATTGTTTACTGCTGACAATTGTTCGTTCCTGTGATTATTATAAATATAGAAAGATGTTAAAAAATCTTGATAAAAAAAAAAAAAAAAAAAAAAAAAAAAAAAA